>VWZX01007837.1:0-218570 GCA_013399015.1 Galbula dea
TGTTTGATTTCTCAAGTAGCCAGAAGTGTCTTGGAGATGGCAAATTTGGGGTCAGACCTTGCTGTACAGTGCAGAGCTACTCTCAGTCTGCTTTGGCATTCAAAGGTGTGCAGGAATACCAAGCTTGTAACAGAAGAGACAACTTTGCTGCTGCAGCTCTGCAGGTCCAGAGGACACACCACGTGTCTGTAGAGAGCAAAGGGCAATGGCTCCAACAGCCCAAATTTTGCATCCTGAAGCACTGCTTGCCTTTGGGCAGCAACAGGTGCCAAAGGATTTTGGAGAGAAGTCCTGCCTGCAGGGACTGGGCAGCTGACCACTGACTGCTCTGCTTTCTAACACAGATGGAGAACCCCAGCTGGCCTCCACTGTCATCGACACCATCATGGCTGGCCTGCCAGGACCACGGGGAGCCCCAGGCCCTGTGGGGCCTCCAGGTAAGCAACTCAGTTGAGCTGCAAAGTTGTCCTGATGGAGAGGATGAGCAAAAGACATCTCTAATAGCAAGTGGAGTCACCTGTGGGATGCCTGCAGGGAAAGCAAGAGGTCTTCACTGGAAGTGGGTCCAAGAAAGGGAAGGGTGGCAAGAAGTAACCAGGTTTCTTATCTGTTGATAATTGCAGATTGGTTTCCATTTGGCAGGACACATCTTGAGAAGGGGATGATTAAAGGTGGTCTCTAAGAAGGGGTTGTCCAGTGAATCCCCTGATGAAAGCAGAGTTGTCCTCACCACCGCTGCCATCCTGCCCTGTCAGTGTAGAGCTCCACTGAGCAACATCTGGCCAGCTGCTCTGGGATGTGCATGCAGACTTTGGAGCTGCCTTGAGTCACTCCAGGCTTTCACCAGTGCAACTGAAATCAGAGTCTGGACTGAAAATTCACTAAGTCTTGTCTTCTGTTTCTCTATGCTGATGGGTGCCTTCAATGACAGCTGTAGGTATCTAGATAGACTGTAGAGCTAAGGAAGGCAGTTTTTACCCTGAGGCTGGTGAGAGCCTGGCCCAGGTTGCCCAGAGAGGTGGGAGATGTCCCATCCCTGGAACCAACCCAGGTGAGGTTGTCTGGGGCTGTGAGCAGCCTGCTGACTGCACAGGAGTTGGAGTAGATGACCTGGAAAGGTCCCTTCCCACCCAAACCATTCTATGACTGTGGCAGTATTCCTGCAAACATCATTGCTTTCTTGCACGATACACATTGAGGAGGGAGGTGCCATTAGTTGCAGAGAAGGCTTCTCCTTTCATGCTGAGGGCCTTCCTCTCAAGGGCTGTGACAGCTAAAGCAGGGAGGAGGATTGCCCAGTTCAGACTAAGCAGGTCTCCTGTCTCCCATTTGCAGGTATCATTTAACAGGTCCTCTCAAGACAGAAATATTTTTCCACAGGGAATGGATCTGTGTAACACAAGCTGACCTCTTGAGACAGGGTCTCACTAATCTGGGAGCAGACTTGAAAGGAATTTATTGCCACTGGAGTGAGCAAAACAGAAGAGAGTGCTTTGCTTTGCCACAGTCAGCCTCTCATGCTGTAGCCGAACCTCATCAGCTTTTTGAGAGAGACAGGCCACAGGGACATGGTTTAGTGGTGAGCAGGGTGGTGGTGGGTGGATGGCTGGACTGGATGATCTCAGAGGTCTCATCCACCCCTAATGAGTCTCTGATTGTAGGATTCTGTAGCAGGCTTGTGGACTTCCCTTACCACCCACAAGGCTCTGGTTCAGAAACAGCAACTGGAGTTAGTAGCTTGCTCTGATGGAGATGTTTCATGGAGCTGGTTGAAGTTTTCTCAGAAGTTGTCATTTCAATGGAAGTGCAGCATGTTGCTGACCTCCTGCCTGCCTCTTCTCACCCTTTATTTCCTCCCAGAGCTCTCACATCTTCCCAAGGGCATAGGGATATATTATATCAGGAGGGAGGTATCCAATAAGCCAGTGTGTGATGAGGATTTATGCTGTAGTTCTGGGACTGATGAATGGCTCTCACCCCTAGAGAGACCAAGCTGAACAACAAAAGGAAGTGCATTACTTTGGAATTTAGAGTCCTTCCTTCTAAATCTCCTTGAAATTGTCTTAAATGCTGATTCCCACCAGGGCCACCAGGTGCATCAGGACCCAAAGGGCCACCAGGACCTACTGGAGTCCCAGGATCACAAGTAAGTGCTTTGGGGCTGAGCTGGGGTTAGGTGTGAAACATCCTCTCATTGCACAAAGAAAGAGAGAGGTTTATAAGTCTTAGACCTGATGTTTTGTTCCCCATGAAATTCTGTGATTTTA
Organism: Galbula dea; assembly: GCA_013399015.1. NCBI lineage: Eukaryota > Metazoa > Chordata > Aves > Piciformes > Galbulidae > Galbula > Galbula dea. Next base: position 2,268 of record VWZX01007837.1, read on the forward strand.
ATACCTTTTTTCCATTCCAAATGTGATGAGAGGTTGAGGTGGTTGAGCTTGCCAGACTTCCCCTTAACCACAACAACACATCTTGCTGTTGCTGTGTCAAAACACTTCACTGTGGCCTGGGTTGATGTGAAGGACTGGACATAGGCTTCACTAGCAGAGTGACAGAAGAATATTGTGTGTCCTGTGGAACACTTTCAAAGGACAGAAATGCATCACTGGGAGATCAGCAACTCACCAAAGTGAATTTGTCAAGCCAAGCTATTCAAGAAAATATCACAAATTCTCATCAGTTTGATTATTTATTGATACAAAGTTTATGGTGGGGGGAGGAGGTAATAATGGAGAGTGATCAACTGACTTAAAAGAAGTTAAGATAAGTATTGACATGGGTGGAAAAAGCTGGTTAAGTGGAAAGAAGTGAAGCCATGATGAAGTCATGACTGCCCAACTGCCCAGAGTTGTGGTTGGCTGATGCAAAAAGACTCCCATTTTGAGCAGAATATTACTTAATGTGGAGGCCAACCAGCAACATGAGATATGCCAAAGGAATCTAACATGACCACAGAGACTGAAGAGCACAGGCAGAAAGGTTAAGTAACTCAGCAGAGGGATGTATCTTAGAGCCTGGTATGAGGAGGTTTGGAATTGCTAGAAATGAGAGAAAGGAGATTTTTTACTCTGGGTTTATTAATCAGTTTGAAGAATCAATGGGCAGCAGCTTAGTGAAAGTTTGCCAGGGTAGCAGAATCATTTCAATTAGTGAATGCTCTGGAGAACCATGAGGAACTCCAGATAGATATGAACACAGTGGGAAACTTGGCAGCAGAATGACAGCTGCAGTTTAACATGATTAAATAGAAGGTAATTCACAATTCATAAGTAGCTTCTGTAGCAGACTCTGGCTTCTTCACATGCAGCACACATTAAAAATATTTTTTCTTTTATTCTAATAAATTTGTGGAGTTCAGTGTCTTGAGTGTCCCCATGAAAGCCACTGCTGAGAGCTGTCAAGAGCAGAGGATGCTTATGGACACTTCAGCTTTGTTCATGCTGCATGTTTGACATGGCACCAAGGCTGGTTGGTGCTTTACCTCCTTTGGCAGCTCCCAGTTAACCTCCTAACCCAGGCCTGACTTTCTGAATCTTTTATGGGCCCAGAGGAGATGCAGCTAAGCTGGAGCTGAAGTCACTGTGCAGCTTGATGGTGAGCATGGAGCAACATGTTAATGGTGAGCTGAAACTGGGAGAGTGCTCCTCCTTTAGGCACTTGAACCACTAATGTCCAGTCTTGTTGGGCCACTCAGGCAGATGTTGAAGCTCCTCACAGCCATGCCTCAAAAACCCATGTTTTTCTGGACACTGAGCTGGGTGTTTCTGGGAGCTGCTGGCTTAGCTCCCCAGCAGTCTGGACTGGAGCAGTAGTTCATTTGCTGCAGGCTCCAAGGTGATGTGCAAGTCACTTAAGGTGGAAAAAAAACCCCATCTTGCCCAGGTCATGAGGAGCTGACATGCTGAATACAAACAAACAAGGCTGTTGTCTCCCTGCCTGGCTTAAAGCTGTGGATAAGCCAAGAATTTGGATTGATTTCTGCAAAGCAGTTCAATTAGTAGAAATCTGGAGACTATGCCCTGCTTCTCCCTTGGTGACTGCTTTACAGATTGATTCAACCCAGGGAGCAAAATTATTAGTAGAGATTGGGCTTAATTTGAAAATTGTTTATTAGGGTGAGTGAATAGCTTCAAAATAATTGCCACTGCACAATCCAATTAATTTTCAGGTATGTATGCTGACTCCTGCCACCCACTGGGGCAGCTGTGAAGAGGGGGAAGCAGTGGGGATTTTCAAGCTAACCATACTCTCTGGGTGTGAATTTCTTCTTGGTGACTGAGAACAAGATCTATCCTGTCACACTGACCCCTTACCAAGGTTACAGCATCAGCCAGCAGTGCACCACCCAGCCAGAAGCATAGGCAGATCCCAAAAGCAGCTCTCAGGGTGTCTGCAGAACTCCCAGAGTTGCTGCCTGAAGGTAACAGAGAATCCAGGCCATTTGCCCAAGGGATGTACCAGGTTTTCAGGATCCAAGCATCACTGGGAGATGTACCACAACACCTACCTAAAGGATGTGGAGTAGAAATTAATTCCTTCTTCTTCTCCATCTCTTCTAGGGTTTACCAGGCTCTCCAGGACAACCTGGCCCCAAAGGCTCCAAAGGAGACCGAGGAGAGAGAGTAAGGTTCTACACAGGCAGAGAGGTTCCCAGCAACAGCTGGGGTGATGCCTCACAGCTTATATACAACCTAGATCCTTCAACTCTTGGGGCTACAGCCATGAACAATCTTCAGTGTAGAGTTTCTAGGTCTTCTGCAAGAACCTAGCTGACCCAGTACAGAGTTGGATGGCTTGCAAAGCCTGGCACTCCCTTAGAGATACACCTTTGCATGTCATACAGTTACTAGGGTATATAAAGGCTTCTGGAGGCCAACTTTCTTCTGCCAACAAAAGCAGGATATTTTGGGTGGTCTAAGTCCACTCTTCCTTCTGTGGCAAGAAAGCAGTAAAAGCTCATCAGGCTTTTCCTGACCCAAAGCCATTCCCCAGGTCAAATGATGTGGATAATATATTTAGAATATTGGAATGTTCTTAATATGTTTATGTGTTATCCCTCAGCCCTTGGGGGGTTGTCAGGTGCTGACAACTGAACACAGATGGAACTGCTGCTTGAATCTTATTTCCAAAATGGTGAAGTTTAGGAAATGCTAGAGGAAAGTCTAGTAAGGATATAAATGTGTCAGATTCCCAGCCCAGCATTCAAGCAGTGGGAAGGTTTTCAAAGTGACATTTGGACCTTCATCTCCTGTTCAGCTTACTCTCCAAAAGGCCACGGCCTTTGGAATCTCCTCTGAGAGAAACTGGGAGTGCAAAATGATTTCAGAATGGAGTACATGGTGCAGGAGGATTCAGCAGCTAGGTCTGCAAAATGAGAAGTGAGAACAGGTGGAGTGAGGACATCACTGAGAACCTAGGCTGGAGGAGAGGCTAAGAAAGGAAGATCAGGGGAAAGATAAGCTTGAATGCAGCTCTGCAGAGAAGGACCAGGAGGTTCCACCTGAACAGGAGGAAGAACTTCACTGTGAGGGTGTTGGAGCCCTGGCCCAAGCTGCCCAGAGAGGCTGTGGAGTCTCCTTCTGGGGAGAGATTCCCAAGGCAGCTGGAGATGATGCTGGGCAAGCTGCTGTGGGTGACCCTGCTGGAGCAGGGGGTTGGACTGGATGGTCCCCAGAGGTCCCTTCCCACACTGGGATTCTGAGATTCTGTAAATATGTGACTCAGTCATCAATGGATTTTTAAAGATGCTTTTAAATTTCACCTCATCTCCCCAGGCTCTTACTTTCTCATTAAATAATCTCCAGGTGTTCTCCAGGTCAGGGATTCTGCCCTGCCTCAGTGTGCTCCAGGATGGGAAACCAACACTGTAAAGGGAAACAGAGGTGATGGTGGGGGAAAGATGCTCAGTTCAATGGCATTTCTTTCTGCCCCAAACCAACACACACCATCTCAAAATGTTTCTTTTGCAAAAAAAGAACCAGAAAAACCCCAATAGCAAGCAGAAAAAAATAAAACAAGCAAACAGAACAAAACCAAACAATCAAAAACCCCCACCCAAACAAACAGAACCAAGCAAAAAACCCTACTGAGAACCATGTGAAAATCAGCACAGCAGGAAAAAGAACCAAACCAACCAAAATTGTTGTGCTGTGATCAGTAGTGTTTGGGTTAAGGCAGGAATGTGTGTGTGGAGCAGGAGGCAGATGAAGTCAGTGCTCTGGGGGAGTCCTGGCCTCTGCTTGCTGTCTGGGGCAGCATCAGCCCAGCAGTCTGACTAGGGAGAAGGTTTCCCTCTGTGAGAAGCAAACCTCCAGGCAGATGCCTTCCTGGTAGAATGTAGCTGCTGTAAAGTTCAGACAATTGCTAATCACCTTCCTGTGAGGGTCCTGAGCTCTGCAGCCAACCCAGCTTCCCCAGAGGTGATGGGGTTTGAAGCTGACAGGTGACAGAAAACCATGACTCCCCTTTTGCTGTCTCCAGGTGATAACGTCCAGGGAGAGGATTTCCCCCCTCTCCCCCCAGCTTATCTCAAGTGTAAAGTGTTTTGCATTAAGCCATCTTAATGCCACTAGTAAAAACTAAACTATGAGCTTGTCAAATGGGGAAATATCTCCCAAGGACATGCAACTACCTTTCCAGCAGGGGCAAGCAGGTCTGACTGGAGAGAGGGGCATGGAGTAAGTGATGTCCTTGAGGGTGTGTGCAAGACTCAGATGGGTCTGGGGCCTGCCAGGCACCTTGAGATATCACCTAGCTGGGCTGCAGCTGCTTCAACCAGCTGGCTCAGGTGGAATGCTCAGGTCAGCTAGCTCCAGCTTAGACCTTTGTTCAGTTGGCAACCTCACCATGAGGTATTCCTCTGCAAGTGAAACATGGGTCTTCCTCCATGTGAAGCATAGTGTTGAAATGTCATGGTCAGGAAGACATCAAACCAACAGAGGAGATGATCTTTGCTTGTAGATCCCCCTGCAGCCACTCCTTGGCAGACAGAAACCTCCTCCCTGCCCCAGGAGGCAAAGGTGGGCTCAATTAAAGCTGCTCTCAACTCCCTCTTGCCAAGCTGAGCTGGAAACCCTTTAAGGAGATTAAGAGCTGTCTCCAAATGGTGACTTGGCAATAGCTGACCAGGAGATGTCTGCACTGGCATGTATGGCTGGGGTGCAAACACACTGCTGGAAATGAAGGTTGGCTGAAAGTGAGCTAGCAGAGTAAGTTAGCTTTCTTTGGCTGGCAGCATCCAGAGGGGTCCTAGGCCCTCTGGGAGGCTTCTCTTCTCTTCCTTAATTCCACCTCATTGTTTTGCATGATTCACAGAACCTTTTCTTCAGTCCTTCTTCCCATACCCACCGCTGTTTTGTAGGCATCTCAGGGATGTCCAGCAAGTCTGAGGAGCCCAGGCATTTCCACTCTATTCACCAGTTTGTGAGCCCTTTCCTTGTTTAGCTTTGTGGTTTAAACTCCATGTCATCTGTTCTTTGAGCAATGCATGAACTTCCTGCTTAGGGGGAACCACCAGACCAATGCTCACAGCACATAGGGACCTTTGTTCAAGAAAAGCTTAATGAGCATCTTGAGAGGCAGAAAGTGGTGTGACTAATTAGTGAGAGCAGAATGGAGGATTTTTTGTTCTGAACCAAAGATGAACATGTACATCTTTGGAGGAGGGGAGCAGTGTTTTTATCTCAGTGTGAGATAAAAGCATTGCTCACTGAGACCTTCCTAAGATGTAGATAGTCTTGCTGTGGGCCCAGGCTGTGGCAGCCTGCTCCTCCTGAAGCTTGGCCACTCCTGGCCAGGTTTATCAGGGTTAGAAATGGTGATGAGCTGCTGGGGAGGCTGGTGGGAGGCAGGGCAGTGCTCACAAGAGCTTCACTTAGTCAAGTGCCAGGGAGTCAGGGTTTTTGCTTCTGCCTTTAACTTGTTCCTTTGGAGGGAAGGATGCAAGTGATCCTGTGCAGGAAAACAAATTTCTGTTTCTTTTCTGTTTTAGGGTGAACCAGGCAAGAAGGGTGAGGAAGGTGACAAAGGTGCTGATGTAAGCATGTTTTTCTACTGTTATTTTGCTTTCCTCTCTGCTTCTTCACTGTGCCTCTCAGCTGTATTCCCTTGAGCTGGCTGCTTTGGGGAGGGAAAGGGTCCTGTCCACAGTTCAAAGTGCAGAGCAAGAACCTTGGGTTTGATCTTAATGAATGCTAGAAATCCTGGTCTTAGAGGTTTCCATGGCCATGTTGTCAGCTGCCCTTCTCACCATGCTCTCTGGACACCTCCTCAGTGATCCCACACAGAGCTGCTACAAGGTGGGAATTACTCTCCCACTGTCCCTTCCACATGCTTAGGGACAGACTCCCAGAAGAGGTCAAACTGCATGTGCAGATAGCTGGAGTTAGAAACATAGAATGGTTTGGGTTGGAAGGGACCTTAAAGATCATCAAATGTCAACCTCCTTGCCATAGGCAGGGACATCTTCCCTCAACCAGGTTGCTCACAGTCCCCTAAAACCTGGCTTTGAACACTTCCAGGGATAGGGCATCCCCAGCTTCTCTGGACAACCTGTTCCAGTGCCTTACCACCCTGACAGTGAAGAACTTCTTCCTCAAATATCTGCTCTCCCACCCTAAACTACTTCCCAACATCCATCTGTCCCTTCAAGCCCATATCTAAGGTAATGGGGGCACAAACTACAGCCTGAGCATACGTGGAAGTATGTAGACAGGCTTCAGGCAGAAGGTGATCCAGCTAGGAGCATTGTGAGAGGCAGTGTGAAGCCCATCAGGATGGGCTTGCATGCCACCATACCTGTTTATAAGGGAGCAACAAGATGGTGCTAGCCACATGTCCCAGTTTCCTGGTGTCCCCACAAAGAGAAAGCTCAGGGAAGTCACTGGTGTCCAGAACAGATGTCAGATGAGAGCAGAAGCTGTTCTCCAGGTACTTCAGGGTGGCTGCTAACATCAACTGCATGTTACAAAGGTTTGACAGGAATATACATCCTGGCTTTGGCCCACTGCAGAAACCAACCAGCCTGAAAGGCTTGGCTTTGAGTCAGAGGCTCTGCAAACACAGAGGGTAACCAAGTTTTGCTTTAAATAGGAATTTCTCCTCCATTCCTCCTTCACCCTTGCAGCCTGTTTCGCTTCTTACATCTTTGACCACTCACACTCCAGAGTCTGGCATCACAGAGGCACCAGGAGGACCCAAAGCATGTTCTGCAGTGCATACCAATGGTAGTTTCCTTTTCCTCTAACAGGGTGAAGGGGTTCAACAACTCAGAGAGGCCCTGAAGATTCTGGCTGAGAGGGTATTGATTCTTGAGCACATGATAGGAATTCACGGTGAGTGTTGCTGGGGTTTCCTTTCCTAGGCTGCCAGGGGCTCTGCTCAGGCAGCTGCTTGGTGGCTGAACACCTTCCCAGGCTCTGCAAGCTGGCTTTTCAAAGCTAGGTACTCACTGTTACCTAAAGGATGCTTAGAACTAGGTATCCCCAATGACTGAAAGGATGCTGGGGGCTGTTGAAGACCTGGACCTTCCACCAACTGCAGCAGCTACTCTGGCTTTACAGCAGCAGGTGAAATAAGCCCCACAACCATTTCTATTCCAAGTCAGAAAGCCCAGTCAAGAGCAGCAGCTCCAACCATGTGGCACACATCATCTCCCAGCTTCCCAGGGAGTTGCTTATTCCAGGCCAGATCATTTAATCCTCTTAAGTGTCTTCCAAGTGACTTAGACACCTCTAAGGCCCTGGCACTATGTTTCATAGAGAGAGCATGAATGTTACCCTGACAGCCGGTGATCCCTGAACATCTTGTGATGGTCACCTACCTAAAATCTATGCTCACAACTGGATTTAAAGAAAGTCTCATGTGTTCTTTGTTCTTTGTCCTGTCCCTGGGCACCACTGAACAAAGCCTGGCCCCATCCTCCTGACACCCACCCGTGAAGTATTGATCAGCATTGACAAGAGCCCTCCTCAGTCTTCTCTTCTCCAGGCTAACCAGCCCCAGGGCAGAAGAGAGATGTCCAAGTCCCCTAATCATTTTAGCAGCCCTAACCTCATTTCTGGCCTCACTTGTAAAACAACTTGCTCTCACCTTCCTTCAGACTGACACCCACCTTTATTGTCAAGTGGCCTTTGGATATTGGTTTCACCTATGAAAATGCTAACTAACAAAAATGTCCAGCACTTCCTAAGCAAGTGCCTTCAAGTGCATCCATCACCCTGCAGTCTGGCAGCATGTTTCCAGAGCCCACAGGCTCCTTCTGGAGCCAGCACAGAGCTAAAAGGAAAACACCCCTGGGCACTTCAAAGCCCAGGCAGTGCCAGCACACAGTGCTCCATGGCATGGCTGGGCTGGCTTGGCTCTCAGCACTGCTCTCCAGTGCTCCATGACCTTGTGTCTTTAGAGGCCCCAAGTGCTACTTCCAGAAGAGATAGGCAGCAACAGCTCAAGCTTTTTGGGAAACCATGAATCACCAACCCATGATTTCAACACAGTCACCCTGACCTTACCTCTGCATTAATCTGAATTTGCTTCATGTTTTCTTTGGAGTTTGTACACCAAGGGCAGGGAGAGATGGTTTTGTGCTTCTTTGCTTTGAGATGATGGAGGCACCAGGAAGATGCCCAGTAGACTACCTCAGCAACCATCCATGCCTGGTTGCTTATGTCCTCTGGGCAAGAGGAACCCAGTCCTTGAGCCCAGGACACTATTTACAGTCCCTCCCATCACCTTTTACTTTGTTCCTTTATGTAAAACAAAGTGCCACCTCTTCAGGGAGCTTGTGTAGACACTGGGGCTTGGCCTGGGGGGTTCAGACACCTTTGCCCCTGCAGAACTGCCTGGTTTAGCTATTCTAGACATCATCTCTTGGGCAGTACAGCACCAAGGAGGCATGTGCTGCTGTGGGTTTGAAGTGATTGTGTTGGCAAAACATTTCTCCTCACATACATGTTACTGCTTGGCATGGAGGTGACTTAGTTATACCCATGTGTTCTTCTGTCCCACTGTACCTACCTCAGCAAAAATGGATGGGTTTTCATTGTACAGCATCATTAAGGCCATATTTAAACACCTATGCTGCATGACTTTATATAAGTAGTTCCTTTTTTATCCAATAACAGGATAGATAATTATATGTTTGCTCTGTGCTTTTGATGTAGTTCCATTCTTTAACTGAAGACATATTTTAGCCCCTACAAAAATACTGTTTAGAAAGAGAACTGGGAAAGTAAGGCAAGTATGTTCATCCCTTGATGTGTATCTGCTTAAAACCCCAAACCAACAGAGAAACACTTGAAATAAAACAATATCCTGGAGCACAGACCTCCCTGCACTGACAGGCACCACACAGGCTTGAAGCAGCCATCTGGTCATGTTCCCAGTGGAGGTGTTGAGGATTTCACCACAGGTTCCTGGGCAGCATGACTCAGCCCAGCCTTACAGACCCACCCAGAAATGCCAAGCCCATGCTCTCATTTTTCCCAAGACACTTAACCATCAGTGTGGGTTCCAAACCACAGCCACCCAAGCAACAAGGCAAAAACATCCCAGCAAACAAACCTCTTTTCTGCAAGGGGAGGGCAGTCTGAGGTTGTCCAGCCCAGCAACCTTGGCTTCCAGCAGCCAAAGTTCACTTGAATCAGAGATGTTGCCTTATGGGAGCACTCTGCCTTGTGAGGCTGGGCTCTTGGTAGGGAAACAAGCACCTCTCCATCTCTGAAAACAAAAGGAAGAAGAAACCAAGGCATTAAAAAGGATGAGGCAGCATCAAGTTATCAGCATCTGCTGCTGAGTGCTGGGAAAAGAGAAGAGCAGCAGTAGTCAGGTGTGTGGTTAGTGTTGTAGGGCAGGAGGCTCTGGAAGGAGGAGGGGTGTACGACCCTGAGGCGGGCTGGGAGAGTGGGCAGCTGAGATTTATTCCCAGCTTTATTGCTAATTTCCCTGTAGCCTTGGGTGGATCAACCCCCTCCTTCAGTCTTTTCAGTGCCTCTAAATGTCCTCCTTTGCAAGGTGTGAAATGGCATTGAAACCCTCAGGAGCTTCACTTCCTAGTGGCCTCATCCTTCAACCAGAGGAATCTGAAGGCAGTGCTGAGCAGCAGTTTTACAATCAATGAAAAAAAAACAAACCCAAACCAGTGCTTTTGTATAAATGAAGTTACAAATGGGAACAAGACCTGCAGGGCCACATGCAGCAGGAGCACCTACCCCAGAGAGTTCAGACAGAGCTCACACAGGAGTGCTGTGATGGCAGCAAACACGGCAGTGCCACAGTTGCTGGCTGGAAAGCCCCCCAGGAGGGAGGACACTTCTCCCAGAGGAGGCAGCACTCAGAAGGGCCCCATGTCCCCTTTCCTTAGCCTCCCCTTTTAAAGAGTGCTTTCCCATGACTTTCTCTCCTTACAGACTCTTTGTCTTCCATTGAGCCAGGCTCTGGACAGGATGTGATCCCGGGCTCCCCTCTGCGATCCAGCATCAAGATCAAGCGTGGAGGACCCCAGCAGCCCCAGGCCTACCAGATCCTCTCTTCACTGCTGGAGGATGGGGAAGCCAAAAGAAGAAGCAACAGGATGAAGTAGGAGCTGCTGTGTGAGCTCTGTGCTGGTCACCACTTAAAGATACAGTATCCCAGTGCTTAATTGAGTGCAGAGGAAGCGGGGAGGAGGCTACAGTGTTGGCAGTTGGGTTTCCTCACCTGGCCAAGACCATGCCCTCACTGCAGGGAATCCTGTCTCATCCATAGCTCAGAGAGAGGCTTATGAACATTGTTCTGGCTTTTTGTTGGTTTGCCTTTGGAATGCCCAGTGCAGGTGTCCTCAGAAGCTGTATAGAGCAATGACACCTCCTGACTGTGTCTCAAGAGTTTAGTTCTCACTGCCCTTGACAGTTACTCAGCTAAAGCCCAGCTTAACTGGCTGAGACAACCAGTTCTAGCTAGACTCTAAGCCAAGCCTTAGCCTTGTCCATTGGTATAGTGGGTGGCACCTGCATCTGTTTCCTGGTGGTGGTGTCATGCTGACTTCCAGCTGAAGATACCACTTCCATGGGCCATTAAAGCTTTCCCACCTGCAAGGGTTTCTCTTTAAGCAAAGAACAAATTGGAAAATTCAAAGGACACTGAAAACTGTTACTCATAAAATTCAGGTCACTCTGGAGTTTAGCATCAAAGTCTTGGCTTTTCCTGTTGCTGGTTGCATGTGAGTGGCATTAGTTCTATTTGTGGTTGGCTAAGCAAGGGCTTTGGGTGTGAATGTTCATGGCAACATTGACTTTCTGCCTCCCTTCAGTGAGGTTAAACTGTTCCTGTGCAAACACAGACCACTTTGCACCAGGTCTGATGGGATTGTGCCCACATTTTCCCATGTCTTGTTCAGCTTGTGCATACATCCAGACATAATGAAAGGACTTGTACAACTACTCACAAAAAAGGCTGGTTTAGCAAAGTTTCTTAGCTCTACATCAATAAGGAAAAATGGTTTCACACTGGTTTTCATCTTGTGAGCAAATTCTTGCCCTCTGAACCTGGAGACAGTGTAGTAGCCAAGCACAGCCTAAGGAACTCAAGTCTTGTCAAGAGCTTATCTCACACTGGGAGTTAAGTACTAAGTCATTTTCCTTTTTGCAATAACTTTGTTGTTTTGGGGGAAGTCCCAGCTCCAGGGTTAAGAAGTTGAACCTGCCCCTCAGTGCCAACTGACTCACTGCACCTGCTGTGCAAACCACGTTGGATAAGTTGGTGTCACTCATGTAGCCAGTGATTTTTGTTAGGAAAGGTGAGACTAAGCCACAGAACCAATGGTAATCTTGTTATTTTTGTGTAATTGCCCTCATTTGGACAGTTTTCAAATGCAGCCCAGGATGAAAAGTGAACAAATTGAGCTGGTGGTTGTCATGTTAGGGCATAAGACAGGCAAATGGATCCCATTCTCTCTGGTTCCTAGAGCAGGATGCACAGCTACCTGGGAGAGGCAAACTGTACTGCTGCAATGTTCCTGTCAAAAAAATGGAAGGAGCTTTGCCAGCCCAACATTGGCCACACATTAACTTCACTTTACATGTCCATGGGAGACATTGCAGACCTACAGAGACATCAGAACATCCAACTCTTTCCTCTAAAGAACATTCACAGGTCACAAGTGACTACAGGGTGACTGAGTCCACGCTGTCTTTACCTGCCCCTGTTCTCTAGCAAGCCAATCCTCAAAACAGGTGAAATGGTGGAATTTGATGCTGAGCAAGCACCAGAAACTTCTCCTCATACAGAAGCTTTTTCCTGCTGTACAGCTCATTAACTAACAGCCCTGCTTTAAGCTGGCTTGGAGGCTACAGTGAGTGCATTGCCTTGTCCTGCTTGGCCAACACCCAATGGTGGAGCTCCTCCAGGAGTCCACCACCTAGGCCAGGCTGTACTTCTGTATGCTCAAACTTCCCTTTGGACAGTTCAAAGAAACAAGCCCAAAGCATTCCAGAAGTTTGGGGAGCCAAAGGCAAGGTACAATCAGGTGCTCTCTTTCCCCAGGGCTCCACCATCTGAAGTGAATGCAGAGTGTTTGCAGGAACTGGTGCTTCAGGCTCCAGCATTCCTTTGTCTGCCTGTACTCTGAATCACAGCTGGTATGGTCAGAAGGCAAGGGAACAAGTGATACTGCCCACACTGAGCAGGTTATTGACCTCATGCAGCTGTCCTGGACTCACAGTTCTTTTGGGAGAATGAAATGCAGTCTCCTGAATTCATCTTAGTTTCAAACCCAGCATTAACTCCAGTGACAGCATCCATGTAAATGATGCTCAGTTGAAGAAGGCTGCTAGCCAGCTCTCTGCCCCCAACCGGTCACAATCTGGCCTAATCTTTCCATTTCAGAATTAAATGCACAGAAACAAGAAGATTTTTCCCCATTTACTGGCTGATCACCATGCAGGAACTGAGAAGTATCTGTTTACCTTTCTGTTGAACAGGGACCATCTTGGTCTTGATCACATGGACATTACAAGATGTAGCTGGTGTCTTCCAGGAGAGAACACCCTATGCCTCCCAGCAGGAGCTGGAAAATTAGGCACTGAAACCTGAGGAGAAATCCCAGTTCAGTCTAACTGTGTGCACTGGGCAGGCTGGTGCTGGCTCTAGTTGCTTGCCACAGCAAGGAGGTTTCCTCATGACAGTTTTTAGGAGCTAAACTAAACCAAACCAACCTCTCAGAAGGGAAACAGCAACAATTGGTTTCACTGATCCTGTAGCTACAGGGTTGAGTTTGGGAAGGAGGAAGGACAATGAGGTCATTTTCATTTCCCTGGTGTTTTGGAGTCTTCACAAGGAGTTGAAAGAGAAATTCTTTTCTTCCTCCAAGTTGGTCTTCCTGAACTCAAAGCTATGGCATCAGGTGATGAGGGCAGGCTGTGAGGCATGCACATTGACTAGGCTTTGGGACTGTAAAGTATTTAAACCAAATTACTGATGAGATGAAAGGAAATGTAATGGAAGTTGCTTGCAGTGAATCCTGCCAAGTCAGTTGTCAAAAGACTGGTGAGGTTTGGGTTGCAACCATTTCAGTTAGTTATTGACTTGTCCAGGTTTCTGTGTGAGCTATGTAACTCCTCCCTTCCCCCCACACTTGTTGCTTTGGTCACTACATCTCTCCCAGGTGGTACTGTATCTTTAACTGGGGTGACAGCAGGACCATACCCAATGGACTTTCTCTCTTAGCTGGGGCTTCCTTCCTCTCTACTTACTCAAGGGTTGGACCACACTGTTGTGCAGTCCCAGCTGAGTCCTGTTTTAGAGGGGAACACAACCTCACAGGCTGACATTGATGATCTTCCTGACTAAACCAACCACTCCAACCACCCTTTCCATCCTAGGCAGGATAAGAAGGTTCCTTTCAGCCAGGGCATCTAATGCATCTTGCCATGTCTCTGTAGCTGAGAGAGGGGATTTATTTTGACTGCCTGCTCTTTAGAACTATATTTTAATTGAAGTGTTTAGTGCTTTATCTTACCTGCATACTGTGCAATACTAGAGTGTGTTCTTTTCCCTTTTCCCCCCTAAGACTTTTGTGAAACCCCTCCCTCATGTTTTCTTTGAGCTCCAGTGTGTTTTTGACTCGGATCAGTTCTGGTGGTGGGAATGCATTTTCCTTGCCTTGAGCTAACCAGAAGCAGCAGCAGCAGATTGCACAACCCCAAAATCGTGCCCCCTGATGTTCACCAGCAATCTGCTACTCCTGGGAGGTGGAGAATCTGCTCTCCAGAGGATGGCATTTGCACTTACTGGGAAGAACTGACAGCAGCCCAGGGAAAGAGGAGTAACGAGAAGAGCCTGCGCCTCCTCCCACCAAACTCCACAGTCATTTTGCCATCCAAGCACAGCCCACAAGGATCAGCTCCAGCTCTTCAGCTAGCAGGGACTGGTACTGCTTCCAGTGGAGCAGAGCCTGTGACTCACATGTGGCTGGCTGAGAGTTTGGCTCTGGGATTGGGGTTCACTCCCAGTCCCTCCAAAGAACTGTTTTAATGCAGGAACCTGACCACTGTGACTAAGGCTTCTAAAGGACAATCAGCTTCTGGAATTCCTTCTCCATCCAGCTTATTGGAAATCCACTCTCCTCCACGTTTACAGCTTCTGTTGTGTTCCAGCTGACATTCCATTCTGGTGTTTGGTGGGCTAGGGGTTTAAACTACTCATGGTTTCTGTGATTGCCTTGAAACCAAGCGATTCAAAGGTGCTAGAACTGCCCACAAAGTCCATTCCCATCCCTAGAAGGAAATGGTCACTTTTTCACTAGTTATTTTCCACAGTAGGCTTTTTTTTTCTTTAATTTATATTGGTGTGTTTCATATGTGTGCCAATGGTCCTGGCTTCTCTCATTGGAATAAGCTTTCCAACCATTTGGTCTTTTACAGGGCAGCCATAAGCAGTGTCTTGCAATCTTGTGTAATTCCTTGACTTAGAGCAAGGTTGAATCTCCTCTGACACAATCAAGTCCTTTGTGGCAGGCTCTCATGTTTGCTGTAAACACAACCTGTTTGTTCCACCTCTTGCATGGTTACTTATCTGTTTTCATATTGCTATGTTATTGTTCAAAGTATCTATTTCTCTTTATTTGCTAGGGGTTTTGTTACTGTATATGGAATGTTTTGTATTCAGCATTTTCTTACAGAGCAGAGTGGGGACAGTATTCAAGAGCCCACAAATACCAAAGACCTTTCATGTAATGCACTGAGAAATAAACATCCTGTAAGTGAAGATGATGTCAGGTGTCTGGAGGTATGTGCTCTAGTGACAGAGGTCAGAGATAGTTCAAGCAAGCTGCAGCCTGAAATGAGGGAGTCTGATTTGCTTTCCTGCCACCTCGACTTTCTCTGACTGTAAGTCTCTAAAAACTCTGCTTCTGGTCATCTTCCATGGGGTGGAGAAGTAAAAAGGACCTTCATTAACTAAAGATAAATCTGACAGTTTCCTTGCCCATGATCCCAGAATCTAGCATGGTTGGGGTTGGAAGGGACCTCTGGGGAGCATCCTGCCAAAGTAGGGTCACTCACAGCAGCTTGCACAGGATCACCTCCAGGTGGGGTTGGAATCTCTCCACAGAAGGAGACTCCACAAGCTGTGGTGTAAATTACAGCCAGTCTTTTCCCCCCACACTGATCAGCTCAGGCTGCAGTTCTGCAGATACTAATATTGTAGCAAAGGCCAAGTCTTCTAAATGCTGAGGAACCTCCACAGCATCAAGGCCTCTGCTTCACATGGCTTTTTGCATCACTGATGAGGACATCCTCAAGGTCATTTGATGGCAAATGTTCCCGTGCAGCACTTCTCTGGGTCTCTCAGGGTGTGTTTATCTTGGGTTCTGTGTCCTAACACCTCCAACTCTGATATATTTATCCTTGCAAAAAGTCCTCTGAGGGAAGGCAGTTCTGTTAATCACTGCTGCACAGATTGGGAGCTGCTGGATAAAAAGCTACATTCATTTCTCAGGATGTGCTGCTCTGCCAAGCACCAAACTGGCATCAAGCCCATGGTGATCTCTGGGCCATTATGGCCACTGATGGCAATCAAGGGAAGGGGAAGTGGTGGTTTCCCTAAGGCTTAACATGGCACAGGAAAAATCAATGGCAGAGCTGAGCAGAGCAAATGCCTAGCAGGAGCTGATTAAAAGTAAAATGTGTATGCACAAATGATACCCAGTTACTCTTGGAACACTCTGCCTTAACACTTCATTGACCACATGCTCTGCACCCTCACAGCAAACAAGTTTCTCCTTTTGCTCAGGTAGAACCTCCTGGGTTCCAGTTTGTGCCCAGTGCCCCTTAAGTGCACTTACAAGAGAAACAGCCCTGCCAGAGGGCAGATCTTCACAGCCTCTCTTAGGACAGGATCAAGCACCCTTAGAGAAAGGCAATCCCTTTTTATGTTATCCACATGACAACATGGCTAGCACACATCCTTCCCAGCTGCTTGAAGGAAAGTGCATAGGAGCCACTATCTGGCAGCCAGAAACAACAGTGCACTCTTTTACAGTGTGGGTTTTTGATGCTGAACAATTTGCCAAATGATGCTGTAAAGCTTTTACTACAAGCTGCTTTGTCAAGTTAAGAGAGGACTTTCTCCTCCTAAACATGTGTCTGCATGTCCTTGTGTATATTCCAGCTCAAAGGAGAATTCACTCAGGTGATCTGACTGGTAGAGTCAGTGATCATGAAGTTGCAGATGCTCATTCCTGACCCTGCATTAGACCCACAGAATCATTTTGGTTCATCCAGTCCAAATGCAGTGTGCAGAATAGAGCCCAGCACTGGGTAGTTGTGCTGCAGTTCACCATCTGCACAATTTCACTAGTGCAGGGGAACAAGACCTCTGTAGCTACACACTAAATGATTGCTGCCCCAACCACATCTCTAGGAGACACTATCTTTGTCCATCACTCAGAGAGGTCTAGGCTACAGCAACTGACAACTCAGCCCATGGGAAAGGGCTGTCCAGGATGGAAAACTTTGAACTGAGACTTCCCACACTCCAAGGCAAGCTGGAGGTGCCCTGCTGACCAAGGGCTCCCATGGCAGAAAGGAAAGTCTGAGTCAACCCAGAACTGGCCTGGACACAGCACTGGTATGGCTGTGGCAGCACTTCTGTGACTCTGGCAATGACAACCTGATTTATATATAACTGGATGGAGTTAACGTTCAACCAGTGGCTTTAGAAGACAGTTAAACTTTAGACCTGGTTGAGAAAATACAGTGCCTGAGAGATAACTCTCTGTGATAGCATCTTGGCAGCAACCTTCTCTCTACTCCTCAACCATGAAAACATCTTCAGAAATGGATAAAGCCTGGGTCTACCTGGTGACAGGAGGGTGTGGTTTTATTGGGCAGAAGATTGTAGAGCTCCTCTCTCAACAAGACTACGTGAAAGAAGTCAGAGTTTTTGATTCAGTAGCAAGTGAAGAAGTAGAAAAATTCACTACAGGTAAGAAAAGGACATCAGCTGCTATTTAGTGGCTTCACTGGATAAAAAACTATCTGGATGGCTTGGGCCAGAGAGTGGTGGGTGGTGAATGGAGTTCAATCCAGTTGGTGGCTGGTCACAAGTGATGTTCCTCAGGGCCTAGGGTTGGGCCAGTTCTCTTTAACATCTTTATCAGTGATCTGAACAAGGGCATAGAGGGAACCCTCAGTAAGTTAGGCTGGAGTGTTGATCTGCTTGAAGATAGAGAGGATCTACAGAAGGGCCTGGCCAGGCTGGATTGATGGGCCAAGATTCAGCAAGGCCAAGTGCTGAGCCAAGCTGCTGGATTCATTTCTTCTATCCTCCAAACTGTTCTCCCCCTTGTACCTGTCAGCACAATGATGTTTTCACAGTCCTGAGACCCAGCTACCAAGCAGGGGCTCGTGAGCTGCCCTGGCCCAGTTTAATTCTCTCAGGAGGACTCCCTGCCTCTTCCCTACTAGCCCAACAACTTCTCTTCATCTCTATCAAATGTCACCTCTTCCCCCCCCACTCCAGAGGCTATTAGTTACATTCAGCTCATACTCTAATCCTCCAGCCTACACTGAGTCCCTCCCAGCCTGATGTTATCTGCTGATTTAATGAACAAATCTGCCAGATTCTTGATGAAAACAATAAAAAAGACTCAAAGACAGCAATAAGCCCTGGAGAGCCCCAAGGCAGCCACCTACCACAGCTGCAAATTCCTTGGGAACTGTACTGCTGGCAGCCTTGTGCTCACCCTAATGTGGCTCACTTAGACCATGTTTTACTGACTGGCTTATGAGAATGACACAGAGTTTCCAAAGCCCTTCTCAAATCAAGATAGATGACATCAACCTGTTCCACAATATCCCTACAGCCTGTTCACTTGTCATAAGAACAAAGGAGGTTTATCTGACTTGATTTATTCTTGACAAATCCATCTCAGCTGCTTCTCCTCTCCTTATGATCCCACAGGTGCTCACACACCTTAAGTGTGCTCCTGAATTTCTTGGGGCTGAGCTCACAGAGTCATTCTGGTTGGAAAAGACCTTTAAGATCATGGAGTCCAACCATCAACCCACCTCTGCCAGGTCACCACTAAACCATGTCCCTCAGCACCACATCTCCATGGCTTTTCAGCCTCGCCAGGGGTGGTGACTCCACCACTGCCCCGGGCAGCCTGGGCCAGGGTTTAACCACTCTTTCAGTGAAGAAATTGTTCCTAATATCCAACCTAAACCTCCCCTGGCACAACTTGAGGCCATTTCCTCTTGTCCTGTTGCTTGCTCCCTGAGAGAAGAGACCAACCTCCACCCAGCTCCAACCTCCTTGCAGGGAGTTGCAGAGAGTGAGAAGGTCTCCCCTGAGCCTCCCCTTCTCCAGGCTAACCAAGCCCAGCTCCCTCAGCTGCTCCTCACAACACTTGTGCTCAAGACCCTTCCCCAGCTTCTATTTGCAATTCAAATAGAGCTCTGTGCAATGTCTCTTCCATTCACCTGCTGCTGTTCCCATTAAGCTCTAAAAATCTTCTATCTTCAGGAAATGTTCTGGCACAGCTTTACTCATGCACATGTCCTGAGGAAAGTCCTGGAACCAGCCACAGCTCTGGGCCCACAGCCTCCTACACTTGCTCATGCTGTCCTTGGGTGCATACCAGAGCCCTGCAATGACAGCCACAGTTACCATGCCCTACAGTTAGTGCAAACTGGCCAAGAGCTGTTGCTGAATTAAACCAGATGCAGATCTGGGGCTTCTGAATTATGGGGTTCAAAAAGAGGGATCTAGTTCCCCCAGTGTGGTGTATTCCACTGGCATAGTCACTAGGTAGAGTGTGCTTCCAACCAGGTGCTCACCCTGCAGGAAGGGGAGGATGTGATTTGCCATTTCCCCCACCTGCATCTATGCTTCTGTTCTTTCCTCCAGCCACCACTCCTGTGACAGTGATGACAGGAGACATTCGGGACTACAGCCTGCTCCTTGCTGCCATGCAGGGAGTTCACGTGGTTATCCACACAGCTGCTGTTGTGGACTACAGAAACACTCTGCCCTTTTGGGAGATGAGAGCTGTCAATGTTGGGGGTAAGCTCTTTAAAACAGAGATTAAACACAGCCTTGGGTTCACACCCCGTGGTGGGGGCAGTCATTCAAGGAGCTTCCACCAGCATCTCCTCTCTGACTCAGTCCTCCTCTGCCACTGAATTCTATACACATCACTCTGCTATGAGATGAGAAAGGTGCCCAGGACCCATCCAGTGGGGAGGTTTCTGCCTTCCCCCCCTCTCTGTCCTTCCTCAGGGCAGACCATGCTGCTCCTCTCCACTGCTAAAGCTTCATCTTAGAAGGCAAATCTGGACCCAGTTATTATATAGTTATTCTAGTCAAAGGAATAACTTTCACTACTGGTGCTGAGGTGATTCAGAACATGCTTACAGAGCTAAGAAACTGTTCAGTATGTGACAAGGACAACAATTAAAAGTTAACCCCTGTTCTAGATAGCTTGTGGCTTTCCTAGGGTTTTCCAGGGAAAAGCTTCCTACATTATCCCAGAATCCCAGAATCCCAGCATGGTTGGGGCTGGAAGGGAGCTCTAGCAGGGTCACCCACAGCAGCTTGCCCAGGGTCACCTCCAGCTGCCTTGGGAATCTCTCCCCAGAAGGAGACTCCACAACCTCTCTGGGCAGCCTGGGCCAGGGCTCCAACACCCCCAGAACACAGACCAGTAGAAGACTCTACCAGTTGAACTGCTTCCAGACTATAAAGGAATGATGTCATTTGAATCAGAGTTGACACTATGAGATATCTACAAGCATATCATCACCGAGAGCTCCACAACATTTCCTTCCTATCACTGAGAGCTGATTTCATGTTCAGTGCAAGATCTGCTTCAAGAAAATTTGTTCATAAATCTAGGAAATAAGCAGAGGCTATAAAGATAATGAAAGCCCTCTTCCAGCAGCAATTGCAACAGCACTGCAGGCTGTTCACTGCTGAAAGAACTGGTAACCAGAAGGAAGGGGTTTTATCTATACTTTTATATGTGTATATATATCTGAAAGTCGATTACTGTTTAAGGTTTCTACTATTTGCTGACACATTCAAGGGCAGCATTTAAATTCCACTCTTTTTTCATTGCTGTAGCTGTTTCCCAAAGCAGATGCTTGTGCTGTGTGTGTGTCCCGAGAGCATGCAGAACCCGAGGCTTCCTGCTGCCTCTTAATGGCCTTGGGAGATCTTCCTCTCCCTTGTCTGCTTGCTAGGAGCAAGGTCCTTCAAGCACAGTGAGGTTTGTGCAGGCAGCAGTGAACATTGGGCAACTCCCTTAGCCAGCAAAGCAACCCAAACCTCCTGCAGATGTTTGCAACCTTCCCAGAAAGCCACACACACACACTAAGCTTTTCCCCATGTGACTGGTGACCAAGTGTCTCTTTGAGGAGCAGTCTGAGATGTCCTAACAGGAGCCTTGTTTTCAGACAAACTGTTCTACATTTCTGCCTCCTCTTGGATGGCTTCATGTAGACTTCCCCAAGATGAGGCTGCTGCCCTCACTTTGACTGCTCACCACCTGGAACTGAGAGATTAGTCTGACATTTTCTACTGAAATCATAGCAGGTGAAAGAATAAAAATGAACTGAACTGTGTTTGATAACTGCTTGAGACTTCATAGAAGAAAACCCCAAAAGGTCAGGACAGGCCAACTCTGTAATCCTCTAGCTGGCTCCTTGTGTAACTCCAGCCACAGAAATTCATCCAATTACTGTCTTAAGCCCAACAATTTGTGGCTAAATTGGACTATGCCTTTTCAAAAGCCTCCATGCCTAGCACTAAGGACTGCAAGTTAATGAGCTATCTATCATGTCTTCATGTCTTCCAGCAAACCATAACAATGCTGCAGAGTATTAGTGTGGCTATGGCTAATTACCATTTCTGGTAAAAATTGACATCTTCTGCTTTGATTCTCTCTTCTGTTTCAAGCACTGCCTGCTGAATCCTGGGACAGTCTTGTTGACTAGATAGAAGAGCCCTCTTCTACAAGATGTATTTTTTCCATTTAGTCACTTAAAGACTTTTTAATCTGCTTTTTGTTAGGCTGAGTGGATTTGAACTCAGCTGTTTCCAGCCATGTTTCTCAACAGGAGTTCTCAGTTAACTTTAGGTATGCTGATAGGCTCATGGAGAAGTGAATTGATTCTGTTCCACCAGGTCTTCCTATTGATTTGTGCCCCCTGAAATTATCCTAAGCTCAGGATTTCCTTGATAGTTTTAGATTATGTATTTAACAAGGAAAAGAACAGAGGAATCAGAAGCCCTTCCCACACAAAGATCAGCAGCAGGGTCAAAGGGCAGAGCCTAACTAGCTAGATATAAAGTTTGGAGGTTTCCAGAGCCCAACCCTGTGAGCTGCTTCCTTTAAGATGTGCCTTATCAGATTTGAAGGCCCTCAGGTGCCACCATGGTTACCCTGTTGTCACTGAGGTTCTTGCAGAATCATCTTGAGCCAAAATCACAATGAATGCAAAAAGCATCCCTGGAAATGTTCATTCTCATTTAAACCCAGCCCTCCACTAGCCCCAGCCAAACAAAACCCACACATATGGACCCACAAGTTCACCCAGAATGACTTTTCTTAAACCAAACCATGCTTCAGACTCATCTGGATGTCATGTGGACTTGGAAGCTGCCCCCACTACTGTCTTTAAAGCTCTGCAGCTATCAAGAGTCTGTAGCAATGATTTTCACCCTGCAGGTGTCCTGCAGCGCTTCTATAGAGCAATATATGCAACTAAACACCAATCCTTTGGCCAGAAGGCTGCAATTCTGCACTTGACAGTCTGCCCAGGAATAAAAAAAAGATGGAAAACATGGAGTTTTGCTCTGCTGAGCCAGCAGCTGCCTTTGTGTTGGCTATGAAGTCCAAGTGAAGTCAGTTGTCAGTGGCTATGGAGGCTAGGTCACGTTATAGCTATAGACCTACCTGCTACTGCCATGCTATAAAACATCCACTCCTCTGCAAACAGACCTGAGGAACTGCAACCTTCACCTGTGCCTTTACACCTCTTCAACCATAAAAACAGGTGGATCTGTTCCAAGTCAGAATCCTAAGGCTGGAAATCTCCTTTGATTTGCACAAGAGGAACCAAGGGAAGGGTGGTTCATGTTTGTCCTTCCCAAACTCTCCCACAGGCACTGAAAATGTGTTAAGGGCCTGCTGTGCCCTGAACATCCCATATGTTGTCTACACAAGCTCTATTGCTGCAGTGGGACCCAACACATCCCTTGAGCCCATGTTCAGGTAAGGCTAAGCAAATCTTCTCCCTCTCTGGATTTCTAGTTAAACAGCAGTGAAACTGCAACCAGATAGAGATCTTTGCTGTTCCCCCTCCTGTCTATTCCTCTTCTCCCTCTTTGCTCCTCTTCACTTTAAGGCACCACATCTCCTCCCAACCTGAACCTGACCAGTAGTGGACATCACCAGTTGAAAGAGTGGTGAGAGAGATGGATGACCTAACTGCCCCACTATGTACAGCCCTGCTCCTCCAAGCCCTAAAATCAGTTCCAAATAAAGTCTCAGATGCTTAAGGTTTGTGATATGGTCAAGTCGTATCCTGCTGTGGGGTCAGAGATGCCCTCCTGTTACCAAATCACTCTTCTTCAGCTCCACAGCCAATTGCTAGCAAGCCTGTACCCTTCTCCTACCATCCAACAGGATCAAATGGATATTAACCATTTCAGCACTATCTGAGAAGAAAGTTAGTTGGCCACATAGCCTTAGGGGACAGATGCAATTGGTGTGAAGCTGCCCTGCAGGATCTGACCTGTAAAGTACACCCTTCAATCCCTCAAAATCCTTTTTCCTGGCAGCATGCTTCTGAGGACCATCTCCTAAAGGTTACTCTTGGGGACATTACACTTGACCCATGCCCTCTGGAAGTGTCTCCTAGCAGACTGACCCACAGCCCCAGAAGAAGCAGCAGAACTTTAGAAAACCTCCAGGAGCAAAGGTGGCATTAGGAGCAATACAAAATCAAACTCACAACTGGGAGGGGTTTGTGCTTCTAGATCTTGGATATCCAGAACTGACTTTCACAACCAGCTGGCACTCCTGCTCAGGACTCAGCCTCTTGGGAACCTTTTCCATTCGTGGGAGAACAGTACTTGCATCTGGAGAACAGGGCTGATATTCCTGAAGACCAGGAGCTGAAGTTCTAGGTTAATTTTGAAGCTGAGTAGAGCTGCCTGCAGTCTGATAGGTGCCATTGTAGGGTCCTTTGCTGAAGACATTCAGACTGCTTACACCAGGGACACCTGTGTGCAAGGGGAACTGCCTCAAAGTCAAGTCTAGACACAATTGGCTTCAGTCTTTTGGCTCTGGAAAGTTGAGCCCAGATAGAAAAGGCTGCTTAAAATATAACTGAAAATGACCTAAAAGCCTAAATTTCATACTCACAAGCAAGCTAAGATGTAACCTAGTTGTTTTGAAAAGTGTTTAAGAACCCAAATCTCTGCAATAAATGTCTGGCTAATGAAAAAAATCACCATGAGAGCAACAAACCTCAATCCACTTGGGACCATCAGCCCTAAAGGCTCTGTGTCCCTGGAAAGCTATGGAATTTGGTCATTAGCATTTCTAAATCATGTCTAAAAAAGAATGCAGATACAGGCACATCCTTGTTCCTATTTTAGCCCTGTGACTTAAGAGAGAGATGTCAGGAGATGTCTTGAAAAGTCTACCCCAAATCTTGCCTGGGAAGGGCAGTCCTTTAGCATGTGATGATGGCACCAACAGGGCTGGTGCTCATACAGCTGCACAGGAACATCCTCTGCACATCAACTGCCAGCCTTCTCCCACCACAAATGCAAATCAAACCCCCACCAGGAGCCTTTAAAACACTTTGCAGAACACACTCAGGTTCTCCCATGATGCTGTCCTCATTCTCCAGGGATTTTGGTTACAGACCAAGGGAACTGCATAGTGCAAAATGAAAGAAGGGTTAACCCTCCAGCCAAAAACTACATCACCTGCCTCAGCAGGGAGCCCAGAGGTGACTGGAAGGCAGTGGAATAGATCTCCCTGATGCACAGAGGATGCAGCTTGCTCCTTCCTTCTCACCTCTCCCATCCCCACCCAACCTGTTCTGCTCCTCTTCCTCACAGTCCATGTTCCTGCCTGCCTTTTTCCCTGTCCCCCTTCTCCATCATTCCTCATCTGATTCCATTTAACTCACTTTTATGTGCTTGGGAATTGACAGAGGCAAAGCATGATTAGTCTCTGGACAGGGTGATGAGTGCAGGGATAATGCTCACACCTCAGCATCCAACAATAATAGAAAATGCCTCTGTCAGTCTCAATCCCTCTGAGGCAGCCAGCACTGAGATCCCTTCTGACACTGCTGCTCCACTCTCGTTAGCCTTCAGCTACCTCTGATCGTTGTGAAAAGCAAGAGCATTGTGCTGAGCTCTTTGTTACTCCCCAGCTTCAGGAAGGGCTGGGGGAAGGCAGGCAGGAGCAGAGCTCAGCAGCCCAGGAGCAGCAGGCAGGTCTGTCCCTTTGTGCTGCTGCTGCTGCTGCTCTCTAAAAGCTTTGCAAGGCAAAAAATAAATTTGGATTTAAAAAAAAAAAGCTATTAAAGCTAGAACTTCCAGATAACCTCTCTAATTGTCTTGGGCCTCTCCTGGGCTTGCACCAATCCAGGCACAATCAATTTTCTCTCATGTTTGTTTTCTAGTTTGTCTCTTGCTCATCACCCATAAACATGGGGCAGGGGAGGAGAGGTTTGTGCTAAAAGCTCAGGGTGTGTGAGGAGGCTGCAGCTTGCATGCTCCCCAGTAAATTCTGAGGCTGTGGCACACACAAGAAGGCCCTGATCTCAGCTGGGACATCTGACACACAAGATCCTAGACTGCTGAAGAGGCAAAAGAAAGGTAACTGCTCTATCCACATTTTGCAGGTGGAGATGTGAGCACAAGGTGCCCAAGGTCAAACAGGGAGCCTGGCTCAGAGCTTGGTGTCCAAAGGTGTTGGAAAAAGAGACCTCTGCTGCAGCTATGTGGCATGACCTCATCACAGGCCACCTATACCCTTCTGAGAGGTGATATCTCAGCCCCATCTGCAGAAGAGCATGATAAGTCTTCCTTGCCTTCTGTGGGGGTATCCTACACCTGGCAGAGCTCTAGGAGAGCAAACTACAGAGTAAATTAATTCAAACAAGAGAAGAAAGTCTCCTGCAGCACACAGAGGGAGAGAGAGCCTGTCCATGCTAGTCATGGCAGCAGGGGAGCAAGTGGCCCCATGGTGTTCATGGATGGTCCTTCCCAATGCTTCAACCAAGGTTCCTTCACTCCCAGCTCCTCCAGAGCCCACTGACTCCTCCTAACCAAACCCTGGGATGGATAATGGTGACCTAGGACAACTGGGACAAAACACCAGCACCCTGCTGGGGAACAGACCTATGTTTTTGGTTCTTCTTGGAATTATTTCAGGGCCTGTGAGGCCAGTTACATGTTAGATCCCACGAGCTTTCCTCCTTGCAGCTGTAAGTTAGAAGGCTGAGGAGCAGGTTGTCCTCCACAGTGGCAACCAAGTGTCCCAGCATGGCTGCAAGCCCTGCTTGTCCTCAGCCATGGCTCCACTTCTTTGTTCCTCCTCTCCAGGGTGATTTACTAGGGGAGATGAAGGAATAATCCTAGCACAAAGCTGCTGACTGCATGTCTTCCAGGAGATCACTAGCAGCTCTATCACATCACCAATAAATGTCTCCCAACCCTAATCAACTCTGTGAGAAAATTAAGCAGCAGCTTCCCTCTTTAGTTTATGGCTCATGAGAGGCTTTTCTCTACCTCTAATGAAAAAATGAAGTTAGGATGGCTCTCTTTTTCCTGCCCTCCACCTTCCTATGCTCTTTCCACCTTGTGCAGCCACTTGGGAGCTATTTAAAAAGGTAACTCCACTGCTTTCTAATGTGCCTGACAGAATATTCATAACTTGCTTCAGTTGGAAGAGACCTTTGAGATCATCAAGTCCAACTGCTAACTGCACTACCAGGTCACCATACTATTTGCTTCAATCTCACTATTAGACAAAACCAAATCCAGCTGCCAGAAATCAAACCACCTGACATTCCTTGAAGCCTTATTTCTCCCAAACTGCAGCAAGGATCTCAGATTCCTATAACTCACAGGCAGTGGTGAGCTCCTGGAGAACAGGGACTGCAGAGTAAATCACACTGTGACAGATGCCTCCAAGCCCTGTGCTCTGCTCCCTGGTCACTCACCATCTCTCACCATCTATTCCAGAGGAAATGAGGACACCAAGTACAGTGGAGAAGTGGAGCTGCCTTATGGGAAGACAAAGGCCATGGCAGAGGCACTTGTATTGGAAGCCAATGGAAAAAAGGTACAAAAGTCAATGGTGGCACCTCTGGTCTTGCAGCAGAGGGTGGGTGGGAGCAGGGAGATGGTTAGAAAGGCCCCACAGCTCATCAAAGTGGGCATCCAGCTGCTGCCCTCTCTAGATGCATAAACCACCCTGCCCTAAGCTTACCAGAGCCTGATATTCCCACACCATCAGGAAGCTGCCAAAGACTTACAAGATCAAAGGGTGCTGAAGCCCTTTGAGCCTGAGCTTTAACTCCATCAGGAGGAGTGTGGCCTTGGAAAGAGCTGTGTTACAGTAGAGACTAAGAGCCCAGGTTCACCTTCACACTGCAGAAAGGGGCAATTTTCTGACATGCCTGAGCCATTTGAGAATCAAAAGTATGAATGTATCCAGAGTCAGCCACCAACCTAAGCCAGCTGTGAGGCTTTCTAGAGTCCCAGTAGAGTCAGCAGACAGATGAGCTCCTCTAGAGGATGGAGTAGAATGTACAAATAAGACTTGTCCCCTAAATCAGTGCCTGCAACATCTCTCTCTCCCAGTTACAGCTGGAGGCCAGGCAGCTTGGCTGAACCTGACTTGGGTTTTTGCAGATTCTCATTTATACATCATGGCAGCAGAAGAATTAATGGCACTGGCACCATGGTGCCAGGCTTGGAGATCCAACATCTCTCAGGGAGCACCACATGTGTGCAGCTGTGCTATGAAAAGCTAAACTCACAGAAAAATCAAACTGGCATCTCCTGGCATTTTTAGGGACCCAACCCAGGCCCTAAGTGTCCAGACCATCTCTGCAAGTGTTGTCTCCTCTAGCCCAACATTCCCAGGTTCTGGTTTTATCTGGCAAACCCAATATCACCGTGGAAAGAGTTCACCTCTGAGTCCATCCCTGGTTAAGATCTCTCCCTGATTTTGCAGCTCAGCAATGGTGGTAAGCTCAGAACCTGCATCATCCGAGCCAACACAGTGTATGGGGAGAGAGCAAGGATCCTGCAGGAGCTGTATGTGCTTGCCAAGGGCAGGGGGGGGCTGCTGCACTACCTGGAGCCTGAAGACACTGAGCGGAACTACACCTACGTGGGTGAGTGCAGGAGGGGGCTGCCAGCCTGGGGCTCTATCCACCAGCTCAAGCACACCCTTGCAGGCCAGGGAGCTGAGTCTGCTGAAGGAGCACAGGGATTTTTAGAACCACAAAATTTAGCCTGGAAAAAAGGATTTTGGAAACTCTTTTTTACTTTCTAGTGGTTTGGTGTTTTTTTTTTTCCCTAAAAAGGTTTTTTCCCTTTTTTTTCCTGTTTTTATTTCCCCTTAGCATGGAAAATGTTGTTTAGGAAACTGGGTTAAAAAAAAGAAATCAATGGAAAAAAAAGATCAAGATCTGATCTTTCTTTTTGTAGGTAAACATTTCAAAGGGTATGTGGGGGCAGAGACAAATTCAGGCAGCAGTTTTGATTGGTTTGAAAAGACAATTTCCTCTTCATAGAAGAAATTAAACTAACAACACTTACCAAGTTCCTTCCAAAAAAGGCTGTGCTACAGAACTGATTTTAGCAAGGGCAAGAAACTACTCCCAAAACCTGCAGCAAGGTTTGCTGTGGTGTTGAATGTGTTTCAGGGGAGCATAACTCACCATTAGATCACGGTTCTGTTGTTTCTGTGCAGCACACTGATATGTCTTCCTCCAAAAGTGCAGCTAACAGTCGTTTGCAAATGCCTTTGGAGAAGAATCAGGTCTAGATAAATCAAGTGACTCCTTCAAAGGCTCACACAGCAGAGCCAGGAGCAAACCCCTCGGGGGCTGCCTCCCATTCATCCTGCTGGCTACAGAACGCTGCCCTTTGGCTTCCCCTGAACCAGGATCACAAGGCACATTAATTGTCCAGCTCCAAGGGGACACCAAAGCTTTAAAGGATCTCGGAGATCTGGATTAACTGCTCAGTCTCTCTGCAGTACAACCCAACACCACGAGGAGTGCTTTGCCTCCCTCACAGCACTGAACCTGGCAGAGCCAACGAGCTCCTTCTGCAGGAAACAGGAAAACTGAGCTCCTCCTCAGTACCTGTTCCTCTCCTCCTCAATACCTGTTCCTCTCCTCCTCAGTACCTGTTCTTCTCCCCTCAGTACCTGTCCCTCTCCTCCTCCATACCTGTTCCTCTCCTCCTCAATACTTGTTCCTCTCTCAATACCTGTTCCTCTCCCCTCAATACCTGTTCCTCTCCTCCTCAGTACCTGTCCCTCTCCTCCTCAATACCTGTTCCTCTCCTCCTCAATACTCGTTCCTCTCTCAATACCTGTTCCTCTCCCCTCAATACATGTTCCTCTCTCAATACCTGTTCTTCTCCCCTCAATACCTGTTCCTCTCCTCCTCAGTACCTGTTCCTCTCCTCCTCAGTACCTGTTCCTCTCCCCTCAATACCTGTTCCTCTCTCAATACCTGTTCCTCTCCCCTCAATACCTGTTCCTCTCTCCTCAATACCTGTTCCTCTCCTCCTCCATACCTGTTCCTCTCCTCCTCAGTACCTGTTCCTCTCTCAATATCTGTTCCTCTCCCCTCAATACCTGTCCCTCTCCCCTCAACACCTCTATCTCCCCCCCAACACCTGTTTCTCTGCTGCTGTCTCCCCAGGGAACGTTGCGTGGATGCACGTCCTTGCAGCGAGGAGCCTGCAGCTGAACCCAGAGCTGCTGGCAGGGCAGGTGTACTACTCCTACGATGACACTCCACTGAGGAAAGGCTTTCTGATCCAACAGGAGCTGTTGTCCTCTGTGGACCCCTCAGTGAGACTAGGCTCACACATCCCTTACTGGAAGATGTGGTTCATGATACAACTGCACAGGATAGTCAAGGTCATCCTCTACCCTTTCTGGAAGCCAAAGCCTTTCCTGAACTTGCCTTTACTCAACACAATAGTCACCACCTTCTCCTATGAGACAGACAAAGCCTCCAGGCATTTTGGGTACAAACCTCTCTTCACCTGGCAAGAGAGCAAGCACAGAACTGTGCAGTGGTTGAAAGCAGCTGTAGGGAACCAACAACTCCTCCAGCATCATGAGAAGAGCTAAAGAGCATGTCTGGGGTAAGGAGAGAGCTGGCCACACCAGCTATGTGCATGCAGATACATACCAGTTCCCTACTTTTTTCTCCTACCACTTGTGCTGGAAGGTATTTAAGAAAGGGAGTAATAAGATTTCTGGGGTTTCCATTTCACTAAAGCTTCTCTTTGCATTATTTTGCCACTGTACCAGTGGGAGGTGACAGCTTGATGAGAATTTGACAAGGAAACACACACCCAGCTTCTCATGGACATTGCTAGAGCATCACCACCACAGAGCAAGGTTGACCTGGACTGGTTTTAAATCTTCTGAAACTTTGGGTTTCTCTTGCCAAAAAAAGAGCCACTGGATGGAGCTGTGAGTCTGTGAGACTGGTACCTTCCCCTCAGCAGCTGAAGTGCTGCAACTGCTCTCCTGCTCTAGCTGCTTTTTAAAGGAACTGAAAGCCCTGCCCAGCATGTGAGACTGATGGATGGGGTGGGGGTCTCTCACCACCCAGGTTTGTCCTCAGCCTGTGGCATTTGGAGCTTTGGAGTTTTTCCCTTGGCTGCCTGGAATCATTGTTTCACCTTCATGTAGTCATGCAATGAAAGAGACTGAGGACATTGTTTTTCCACCCAGAACTCACCAGAAAAGAATAAAAGTTTGCTTTCTATTTTTAAAACCAAAACTAACTGTGGCACTCTGACCTCTGAGAAAACCTCCCCAGTGTAAGAGCTGATAGTTCAGTCCCTTTCAGAGCCCCTGGTATAGTCCTCTCTGGGATTTGGAGGTGCTGAAGGTGTGGGATGGGAGAGCTGTCAAGGCTCAATGCTATCCTAGACATCAATGCTTTACAGGCTTGCCTGCTTTCAGAAACTTTGCTGGGAACCTCATCACGCTTTCCTTCCTGCCCTGCTCATCATCACCTCTGATTCTGGTGCTTCTCAGGATGCAGATGACATGCAGGACAAGGAGCAGGGAGTTTCAAAGGAAGTTAAGCCAGCATTTTGCAAAGGTGTCTGAATTACACCCACCCACCTCCCAAGCTTTGACAAAAGCAAGAGGTGGATTCCCTTTCCCTTCCCTTTCCCTTCTCATGGTAGAAGTGGGGGGAACAGTTAGGCAGCAAAGGCTCTGTGCTCTTTTCCAAAAAGATGAGTAAGCTTCCCTTGGCTGCCCTGCAGTTTGGCTCCTCTCAGCCAGTGCTGCTGCAGACTTCCTCCTAGATCCTTGATGTTATCAGATTATAGCTGGTTTTCTCCTGGCAATGCTGTAATTCTTTCTACTGTCCTGGGTTGTCACTGGCTTGTTCTTTCTAAGGTCTTAGCTCTCTTCTACAACACCAGCAGAAAAAGAAAAAAAGAAAGGAAAAAAAAACCCTAGAAAAGAGAGCAAAGAAACATTTCAGCTCTTTTCCTACTTCTGGAGAGGAGCCTTTGTGTGCAATTACTCATCCAAGAGATTCAGCAGGTATAACTGCTTCCCCCAGGGGCTCCATTATATAATTGGATTTCAGCCATACAAATTAAATCCTATCTTACCCCTTAGTTAAGCCAGGCAGTAAGTATTTAATGCTAATATCCCTGACAACTATTGCAGGGAGAAGCAGAGATGAAGCACAGAGGAGGCAGATGCAGCCATTCTCTACCAGAGAGACAAGGAGGATGAGCAAGGAGTGCACTGACAGACAGACACCTGCTGTATTTTGAGCACAGCTAAACTTCCCCCAGCACAAGCCATGGCAGCTGCTGGGGTTGTCCTCTGAGCTGCAGCCTGGTTCTCCCTTCCCTTTCCATCCCCCAACGTTCCCATGCCCGTGCTGAGCTTTCACCCCCCAACACTTCAAAGAGCCACATGCCTAACCCTGTTTGAGTTTCTAGGGAAGTTTCTGTTCTTGTGCAATGTCTGAAGGAAGAAAGCTTAGTAATATTCAAACTCAAGCCAAACACACACACAGGCAAAGAATCCCCAGATTACAAAGAAAATCTCAACGGAGTTACTAATTCATCTGCATTTTCCGTTGGGTTCTGTCTTCTCCCAGCATGTTCCTCTTTGACAGAGCCCTCTGGGCAGAGACCATCTCTTTTGGTGTCTGGTACATCAGTCACACAGTTAGCACAGAGTAATAAAGGCAAATAGATTCATGGTAGGAGTTAAACCAGTCGGTCTGGTACCATAATTGGAACATAATCTCATCTTGACAGTGGTTAGCACAGGATGCTCAGGGAGCAGATGGCAGCAGGCCAAGGCCTCCTTCCTTCTGCAAACAGTGGAAAGAGATTTTCCAAGCCCAGCTCCTGAACCTCATCTCCAATGTCAGGAGCTTTGCCTCCCCACACTGGGCCCAGCTCCACTCATTAGTCCTTGGTTAAAGCCCAACACATCCACGTGCTCCTGTTTGCAGGCAGCCTGACTGGCACTGCTCCTATTGCCAGCTGCCTCACAGAGGCTTCAACAGAGACTTCAGAACCATCAAGGGCTGAAGTCTCCAACATCAGTTGGTACAAACACTCCCAAGCTCTCAACACCCTCCCAGGCTCTCCTCACAGACAGAGGTCCTGCCTGGGACACCAGACACCAAGCCACGTGTGCTTCCAGGCTCAGGGATAGCCACCAGTGGAGCTGTCTGCTGCCTCTGTCACCTCCAAACCTCCTCTCATACAAATAACTCGACAGGGCAGAGTCCTGGCAGGACAGAATTGTTCCTTTCCCCAGGCCTGAAATGCTGAGGTGAAAGGAGAGGCAGCACCTTTATGGTCTGAAGATGGTTCAAGTGCAGATACAAACTGACCCTTCCAAGGGTAGAGGAGAAGCACACTCTGCCTCTGATGTCTGCTGCAGGAAGTTTAAATTGATTTTTCCCTATTTCAACAATTAATCCCCATTAATCAACTTACTGTACACTGCTGCACTATAATTCACAAGTTTTATGCATTATATGAAAAAAATTGCACATATATTTTTATGTGATTTTCCTTTAATTGAATTCCAAGGAGATTTATCTGCCAGCTTATTAATAAATCTTTATGTGGCCTATAACATTCAATTGATATTTAATTAACCTGCAATAACTGCCTTGTAAAATGTAAATTAAATGCTTTATTTTTCCAGGCATATAACCTTAAATCAAATTCTTCATTCTACCAGCAAAGCAAAAAGGAGTGGGGTAGAGACAAGATTGCAGGCAACCCAACCTTGGACATGAAAATATCTGATGTTCAAAGAGGTTCAAACTGGAAGCTGGATCCATGCTTTGTAACCAGTTCTCCTCTTGTGAAAGTGTTTTTCCACTGTCTCCTCACCTTTAAAGATCACAAGCATCCAGATGGACTTAGATGAAACATCAAAATCTCAGGAGGCTTGAAGAGGAGTGAGAGGCACCCACTGTTAGTAATACAGCTGCAAATTCCCATAGCTCTTGTGATAGTTGGCATTTTTCTTAAGGTCTTGGCTGCTGGAGTCACATTAGCAAATCAGAATCTCAATTTTCATTTAAAAATTAAAAAAAAATAACTACAAGAGAAGATGTTGAATCCCTTTGATAGGGAAAGAAGTTTGCAGACCTGAAAGTCAAAGGCATGAGAACTAAGAGAGGAAAAAAAAGCACAGATCCTTATCTTGAAAAGTATCAGAACTTTCTGAGAGACCTGAGATGTTTGAAAACTGGGAGGTGGCAACAAATTATCAAAACAACCTTTACAGGAAAAGATGAGAACAGTCCAAATTATATTTTAAGATCAAACTCTTCTCCTCCTCCTCCTCCTCCTCCTCCTCCCCTGGCAATTTACATAGATCTCCATTAAACACTGCAAACTGCAACAACAACTAGTTCTGATTTCAGACCCAGGAGAGCTGGCAACCTTTGCAAGGTGATTTGAGAACTTCAGGAGAGTGTCTCTGTCTAAAATTGATAAGCCTATAAAGCTTTACAGCCACAGCATCCAAACTTAGTATATCTTTCTTTTGTTAATGCATGGAGTGGCCAATCTGTCTCCCAGTATTTCATGAAAGAGGCTGTTTCCAGCTAGGGACAGTAACCCTCACTCTGTAATCTGTCTGCATTAGATCACTTTAAGAGGTATTAAATGAAAATCAAAAGCTAAATGTACCATGGATTTTAAAGGTGGCACAGCATGGAAGAGTAAAAATGAAGAGAATGGATTCTGACTTGCACTGAATGAATGGAGATAAATCCAGATCTTCTCTAATGGGAAGCCTGGCCTCCCTCCCTGGTTGTCCTCTCCAGCCACTCCTCCACCACCCTGCTCACATCAGCTACAGCCACTGGGACCCACTCAGCCCAACCCAGGGCAGGAGCTCTGCTGAGGAGCTCAGGGGGGTTCCTGAAGGGCTCCAGCAGGAGCAGGAGGCTTTGTCATCCTGCCATCCCCTGGTGACTCAAGGCCTCACCTGACTTGCATTGCTTTAGAAAAGCATTGCTGACTAGCCCAAATGTTGCCTCTCTCACACTTCACAAGGATCTTTGCTGCTTCAGAAGAGGAGAACCTGGAGCAGGGAGTCAGCAGATGCAAGTGGCCTCATGCTCCTGTAATTGACTGGAATTCTGCACACCTTGCTTGGATCCCCAGCTCCAGCATGGGCTCACTGGGCAATTCACAGCAGGTTTCTGCCTCTCTCTCTCTCTCAGCATTTTATGACTTTGGCAATTGATCAGAATTAGCCTCCTCTCCTCCTCTCACCTTTCATCTTTTTAATGGAGGAGAACATATCCTGTGAGCCTGCAGCCCTGGATCTGCTGTCAGCCATGGCTTGGGGGAGCTGAACCCAGGGTGAGTGTGCAGACCACAGCTCCTCCCCGGCACCCTTGCATTCTAGTCTGCTGGATAAACACTGTCACACCCCTCAAGGTGGGTTTCTAATTGAGCTGAACCCAGCCCAGCTCTCACTGAGGGCTGCCCAGGAGTGACAGTTTACCAGTTTACATTTACTGATGTAGCACTTTTTATCAGGCAGTCACCTGGGAGGTGCACCAGGAAGAGACAACTATCCCATACCCACACCCAGGTCTGCTCCTGGTCCTGAACCCCTTTGGGACCATACCACTCTTCTCTTAAACCCCACCTCTGATCTCCTTTGAGAAACACATCAGACTAAACATTCCTGACATCTCCAAGATGTTCAAAGTCACTTTTTCTTCAGGGCTCTCATGGCAACAGCCTCAGTGGGAGCAGAGGGAAGCCAACCCCTTGGCAAATACAGCTGATAGCAAGTAACCAAGAAGCAAAGCCTCCACAGTCCTGCCACTGCTGATGCTGCTGGGACTAACCCCACTTAGTTATCTGGAGATGGGCCCTGACTATCCTGTAGCACAGCACCAAGATCAACACAGCACTTGCAAGCTCTGCCTCTCTCAAAATCCACATCTGGAAATGAGCAACTGAGCAAGAACCAGCCCCATGAGACAGATCTAAATCAGCCCATCTTAATATTGGGCACATGCTCCTCACTTGCTCGTTGCTGTGCATTCCAATGATTCATGGTTCAATATACAACAGGGAGCATTGTAGCTCCTGTAGCACAGCACCAAGATCAATACGGTTATTCTGCCCCAGGAGCAGAACTGGGATTTTTAAACCAAAGAGAATGAGGTGCCTGATTTCTATTACATTTCAAAGGGATTGAGAAGCTCTGCTCCCTCTCAGAAGCCTCACCAGACTGCCTTAGAGGCTGTACACATCATGCTTGACATGACACCAGATAATGTTTGTGGGCTATGGCATAAATGGGGATTACTGCCTCTGAAAAGGAGGACTTGCTGAAGTGGTTGTGGTTTAAGGGAGGATTTGAAAGGGGAAGAAGTACAGAGGGAAGCTGTTCTAGACAGTAAGTCACACAAGAGAAGGCTTAAAAACTGAGAGCAGGAGGAAGTGAAGGGATCTGAAAAGGAAGGGATTTGGGATAAATGAGAGGAGGAGGAGGAGAAATGTCAGCTAGGAGCAAGATTACACAGGGCAACAGTGTGAGCTCCTTCAGCCCCTCTTCGTGGGGTGACTAGAGTGATGGGAAAGGAATGATGCATCACTGAGCTTCTGGACTGGCTGAGGGAAATAAATGGGCAACCAGATGATCCTGGTGAGAATGGAGAGAGTTTGGTGAAATCACAACCCACACAGAGTAACTGATCATGGTGACCTGTTACAGCAGCTACTGGGATCAAAATACAGCCAGTGGGCATCCAAGCAGAGACTGAGCACCCTGATCAGGAGGTGAATGGTGTGGGGAGGAGTGGGAAGCTGAGAGATGGTGCAGGCAAACCCCATGCATGATGGTGTAATGTTCAGTCACCAGGCTGAGCTAAACAGCATGGGCTCTGTTCCTGAATCTCCCTCCACTAGTTTGCACTGGTTATCAGAGATAAACCACATTAATGCAACTCTCTTTTGGTGTTGGGAAACCTCAGTAATGGAAATTAACTTCTTGGTATGGACAGATGAGTAGAAGTTACACAACCCCTGCCCTATTTCTGAGAAGCAAAGTGATGCTGAGTGGGTGCAGCCAAATCTAAGAGCTGTCATCAAAGGAAGGAAAGGATCTCCACTCAAAAGGTAGTCAGGAGAAAAGCAAGGACTTGGTAGTGTTGCACAACCACAGCAACCCTGGACTCACACCAACAGCAGTTACTCCAGTGTTGGAACAAGGTACCAGCTTAGTGCTTTGACATGTGGCCAAAGGGGCTTACAAAATACCTCCAGAGAGTGAATGCAAATCCATACTGCTAGGTCTATTAATGGCCTGTCATTGCCTGCCTCTGGATCACTATTTTGTGACAGTAAGCTCTAGATTTCCTTAATCAGTTATCCTTAGCTGACATTTCCAGCACTGCTGGGATTCCATCCCCAAAACCAGGAGGACCAATCTCTTTCCTACCCATTGAACCACCACAGTATCAGACTCACTTCTGCACCACCCTCTGGCCTCAGTTTCCTTTCTCACCTAAGAAGGACAAGGTCTTGTACCTTCACTGTAGCCACAAGGCATCTGTGTCCAGCTGTTTTCAGACCTGGGTGTGAGCTGGGTAACCCAGGCAGAGCTGTTTGGATTTTCTTATTGCCTCAGTTAAACTTTTAAACCAATTCAATCTCTCACACTCACACCAAACTGACCAAGAGACATCTACAGCTGGTTTTAAACCTGTGCTAGACTTTACTGAAACAGGCTATTTCTGCCCCATTTGCAGAGGGCTTGGCAGGGAGGACAGGAGGAGGGCTGCTTTTCCCTTCTCTCAAGTGAAACCTCAAGTGCTCCCCTCCATTTTGGATCAATGTCACATAACCTCATTTCCTCAGCTTAAGAATTTTATACCTTGCACTAAAATATGTCAGCACCCTTGGGTTAATAAACAGTGTTAAATCAAATCCAGGCCCCAGTTTGTAGATCATGTGAGCTATGTCAAACATGGGGAGTGATACCAGAGAGGAGATGTAATGGACAACCTCCTTCACCTGCTTTTTATGGCTGTGAAAGAGAAAAACCTGGTGTTGGGTCACTTTTCATTCACCAGAGGCTGTCACACAATCTCTCACAGCTTTGTGGGTTGTGTTTATTTTTCCTGGGGTTCCCAAGAGCCCTACCTTCTGATCCCCTCACACAGCCTCCTGTGGGACCACCTAAAGGACTAACCCCTGACTTGCAGCCAAAGCTTTTACTGCACATTAGACCAGCTCCTTACCTGATAAATCAGAATGTCCCCCATCAGTTGACACCCTCAGAGGAAGCAATTTTCACAGTCCAGAGGAACAAAGGTTTAATTTTCTTCTCCTTGTTGACTTTTCCTATGTGGCAACTCTGTTACAGCCAAGAAAGCTCTCTCCCCCTCACTTGTCACTAGGACATCCCAGCAGCTTTTAGGGTCATAACTCAGCACCTCTGGCCACCCCAGCTTGGCAGCAACCCCCCAGCTTGCCACCACCAGGAGGCCATGATGTGATACCTGTAGGGCTCCTGATGAATTTGAAAAGGATGAACCCCATCAGGATATCAACTCCTCAGAGACTGTCCTTGTTAGCAGGATCTCCTGGCCAGCATTCTCCATTTTGGGGGAAAACAATCAGAAATGTGTCTTAGAGGCTATGACACATGATGATCCATTCAGAACTCCCATGATCCTGGTGACCAACCTAAACAGACATGTAGAGACCTCCAGTTACTGTATCCCTCATACCAGGAACCTGACTGATGACAGTGTCCCTTTAGAGATGAATGGTGAACACTCTCCTCTCACTCACAGCTGGAAAGAAAACCTTTTTGGAAAGCTGTGCATGTCATTTGATAGTGTCCAGCTTCTTCCACATGATGGTTCAGAATTTCCCTTGGCACAACCCAGGAAAACACTGCTCAGTATAGCTGCTGCTTCTGAAATCTGCCATGGATGAAGGCAGGGAAGCCATGAGGTGACCAGAGCAAGGCACAGTCCAAGGCCACCTGAGTGCAGTTTGCAGGGCAATAGGTGAGCCCATGGCCAAAACACACAGTTTTGGTCCAGCTACAAATATTTGTACCATTACAGCAGGTCAACATCCTACTGGAGCTAACATCTCTGGCAGGGAGAGAGGGAGTGTCACCAAATTGCAAGATGTTCAGAGGAGGTCACAAAAATGATCTGAGGGCTAGAACACCTCTGCTGTCAGGACAGGCTGAGAGAGTTGGGGTTATTCAGCCTGGAGAAGAGAAGGCTCCAGGGAGACCCTAATGCAGCCTTTCAGCACTGAAAGAGCCTATCAGAAAGATGGGGAGAGACTTTTGAGCAGAGCCTGTTGGGACAGGACAAGGGGTGATGGGTTGAAACTAAAAGAGAGAGATTTAGACTAGAGAGAAGGAAGAATTCTTTTATGCTGAGGGTGGTGAGAGGCTGTCCCAGGTTGCCCAGAGAGGTGGGAGATGTCCCATCCCTGGAACCATCCCAGGTCAAGTTGTCTGGAGCTCTGAGGAACCTGCTCTAGTTGCAGATGTCCCTGCTGACTGGGCCCCTTCCCACCCAGACCAGTCAATGATTCTAAGTCATCCCTGTCACTTCCAACTGAAAAACAGCCACCAAAAGTTAGTGTAAGTTCAGACTTTCAGCCTCCACCACAGCCACTGGAGAGGGAGAAACTGGCACCTCTGGAGGGCTATTCATCCCATCCCAAGATCCCTATCTGAGAAGGGTAGGGTGAACTGCTGCTGGAGGTGCCAGGATCTTTCAACAGGGACTATAAAAGGAGCCTTGATGAGTACCTTGGCCTAGACACCTAACTTTTAGGCAGTGTCAACTAAGGTGAGCCTCTGTTGAACAGAAATCAGTGGTGGTTTCACCTGTGCCTTTGTTGGGGCCAGGTTTTCACCACAGCAATCTCAGCAGATTAGAAAAGAAAAACAGAAAAGGGAAGCACATCTATAAGGGAATGAAATATTTATTTCCCCCTATTCACAGAGAGCAATTAAGATATAAAGAGATTAGGAGAATTGTTCCCAGACATGAAGTGGGCTTGTATTGAACAAGAAAGGAGGCTTTGGAGCCTGCATGCACACCCTGAGCTCTCAGCCACCCTGCCAGTGTTCAGTGGAAGGCATGGCGGTAGACATGCCATCTGGGAGGATGATGGACACCAAGCTGACTAGGAATAAACAGCAAAATAGGATAAATTCCAACCCATGCCAACAGCAACTGTTGTGCTATGAATTAACAGTGCTATTAAATGTTTATGCACACACTGCTGTCAGCACCTGTCAGCATTTATGCAATACATACGTTGGCAAATCTGTGTTACGTTATTCCTTGCATCTGATCTGCATTCACACTGCCTGTGCACATGCTCAAGCAAATTGCTACACTTCTTTTTGACCTATCCATGTGCAAAAGGTGCAGCAGTTCACAGGATTTTATGCCTATGCAGCAGATTCTGGGTTTCTGTGCTAGGCGGCAGAGCAGGGCTGGAGGATAGAGGGCAGCAAAGGAAAAAGAAAGAGGAGCAGGGAAGAACTAGAGACCTTGGAAGACCTGGCCAGGGCTGGAAGATGCCCAAGGAGAGCATCACAGAATCATTAAGGTTGGAAAAGACCTCTAAGATCATCAACCTATCACCATCATGGCATTAAACCCGGTGGTGGGCTTAGGGCAAAGCTGAGATGACCCAGAAACAGGCCGGAGAAGGGGAGTCACACAATGAACCTTCTTGAGCAGGAAGAAAAGGCTGAGGGTGGGAGGAAGCCCCAAAATACAGCCATAATCTGCAGTCCCAGGGGAAAGGAGAAATCATTTGGCCAGGGCTCCTGCTAAAATCGTGCCACAGGGAACAGACTTAGGCTTTGGCCACCACCATGGACTGCTGTGCTCCTTGTGCTGGGCTTCCTGTGCCCAGGTACTTCAATTAACTTTTCCCCTTTGACTACTTCTTCTTGCTCTTCCCTCCTTTCCTCCCCCCCTGAGCCCTGAGTGCAGTAGCTGGGGTGGAGGAGATAAAAATGTGTAATTAAGGGAGTTGCCACTTGCTAAAGCTGGAGACTGCTGGAGCAAAAGAGAGGGTTTGTGGTGACAGAGCTAAATCTGGGACCCACCAATTGCTGCTAATGAGGAGAGCCTGTGGTTGCTGTGCCACCCAGGCAGCATTGGTGGAAAGACAAGCTTGTTATTGCAAAAGCAGCAGTTGTGCCCCACCTCTCCTCTCTGCAAGTGGATTTCTGAGGCTTGCAAACCAGGGATGTTTGTAAGGCCTAGGGTCAGCTGCAGACAGAGCAGTGTGGACCAAAACAAGGTCCAGCAATGAAAGCTGGTCCTTGATCTGACCACTGCACGTGGATATAGAGTCACAGACTGGGTTGGAAGGGACCTTTTGAGGTCATCTAGTCCAATCCCCTGCACTCAGCAGGGACATCTGCTTACAACCAACAACCCAAACAACCTGACCTGGAATTGTTCCAGGGAAGGGACATCTAGCACCTCCGTGGGAAACCTGGGACAAGGTCTCAGCACCCTCAGTGTGGTGTGACAGCACTGCAGGTGAGGTCTCCCCAGAGCAGGGCAGAGGCAGAATCCCCTCCCTCCCCTGCTTGGCCATGCTACTGGGGATGCAGCCCAGGACACAGTTGGCTTCTGGGTTGTGAGCTCACATTGCCAGCTCATGTCCAGCTTTTCCTCCACCAGTATCCACAAGTTCTTCTCTACAGAGCTGCTCTCCAGCCCTTCATCCCTCTGCCTGTGTCAGTATTGGAGGCTGCCCCAACCCGGCGGCAGGACCTTGCGCTTGGCCTTGTTGAACCACATGAGGTTCACACAGACCAACTTCTCAAGCTTGCCCAGCTCTGGATGTCCTCCTGCCCTTCAGGTATGTCAACCACACCAGCTTCTGAGCCAGGTTTAATCTGAGCATGGGTCTTAGGCAGAAAGACATGTACTGCAGAGGAGTCATACACTGTCTTCTGCAGCTGCTGCAGGACTTGGGAACTGTTCCTGCTCTCTCTCTCTCCCCATGTTTGTGCATGGAGACTGTGAAATTCTGTCTTTATATCCTCAATTTATTTGAAGTATCAAAAGCAGCATCCAAAAGAGTCATTTAAGAGAGCAAACCATCAGAGTTGCCTCTCCTGGCCTGACTGAAATTCTTGTTGGAACTGAAGCCACAGAGGAATCCAAGCCCTGGTGGTGAGCTGCAGCAAGACACAGGCAGTTAGAGTTAGCTGATGTTCCTCACAGTTGTGTGC
Organism: Galbula dea; assembly: GCA_013399015.1. Taxonomy (NCBI): domain Eukaryota; kingdom Metazoa; phylum Chordata; class Aves; order Piciformes; family Galbulidae; genus Galbula; species Galbula dea. The sequence goes on from VWZX01007837.1 coordinate 43,442, forward strand.
CACACCACAGCCCCATCAAGCTCACCTTGAACTCTTGAGTTGCAAAGGGCACTTGTGCTTAGCACAATCAGCACTGAGACCCAAAATATATAAGAATATTGTAGGGCCATATTTCTGTGTGAATTAAAGAGGACTCAGTGAGAGCAGAGAGTGAAAGGACTTCCCTTGGCCATATTTACCTTCAGTCAACCCCATTCTTTCATTCAGCAACCATATTCCTCTGCCTTTAGAGCACAGATTGTGATCCAAACTGCAGAGGAGTTTTACACTTTATGTTGGAGTTAACAGGAGGAGCGATTAGCAGATCATCAAGAATAAGACTTCTCTTAATAGTACCAATAAAAAGAGATATTTTTTTTTTGGATGTAGTTTCTAAGATTAATAATTTGCCATTCTGACAGAGTCAGAATTTCCAGCATGAGTCGTTCCCTCCATGGCCACAGGTGCAGATGGATGAAGCAGCTCAGACAAGCTGAAGTTGATCACATTTTCCATGTAAAAGGGCACAGTAATTACAACTGATGAGGGTGCTGGAGCCAAAACTCTGGGTCTTGGTAGGGAAAGAAAAAAAAAAAACCCAAAACCCTAGGTTCATAATCAACAGGGGAAGCCACAGGAGAAGTTTTAAATCCTAATTTAAAACCACTTAGCAGCAGCATGCTGTGCTCCTACAGTTCCTGAGTACAAGGACATTAGCGGAGAGGTAAGTGTCCCTGGAAAGTGCTCCTAGACAGGGTGATTCTGCAGCTTCCCTGGGATTTCCAGTGCTCACACATCTGAAGCTCCTGGGTTTGATTTCTACTCAAGGAATATGCAGAGTATTTTAGTGCATCTCCAAGTTTTTAGTGGGAAAGTGAAGAGGCTGCTCTTTAAGATTCAGTTTGGAGGACTGAAGTCAGCTGTAGGGGTACCAGCTCTGTGTCCCCATCCTGGAGCTAGCACACACCCTTGCAAACCAGAAACATTAAGTTTAATAATAGAAGTGTGCATTTGTGTCTTTAAATAGCATTTGCTTTGCTGAAAAGGATGCAAAGATCTTGTCTTGCCGAGCAGCATGCAGACAGCACATAAAAGCTGCATTTCCGACTGAGTTCAGCCCTGGTTTGCAGAGCAGCTTTGTACCACAGCCTAAGTTTTGTTTGTCTAGATGAGTGCTAAGATCCTTGGAAATCTTTACTCCTGGTTGTGGGTTCTGCATACTTTAAAACATGCCCTTGGTCTCTTCTAGCACGCTGAACCCCGAGGAGAAATACCAGTCGGGTTAGAAAGCACCACCAGATATATTTTGAGCTTGATTGCCTGTATTATCTCAACACCCTAGTGCTCCAAACCCTCTGAAAACTACATATCTCATCTTTCTATTGTTATTACACCCAAAGGATATGTCTACACCACAGTGCTGAGGTGCCCATGCCAGCTCTCAACAAGCTCACTCTGGTGCTGGAAGCAGACTAGAAGCAGCAACAGCAGCAGCACCAGGCACATTTCCTCTGCAGGCTCACTTGCCCAGCTCCTGCCCTGCTGAAGGTGGCTGTGAAGGGAAGCGATGGGAGCTTGGCTTGGCTCTTCTGGCAATGCATAAAGCAACAGGGCAACTGCTCCCGAGCAGCTCGCTCCCACACCATCTGTTTTCCAAGGCTACATGGACTTTCTGGCACAGAGATCCCTGTTGGAGGATATGAGCTTGTGTACAACAGTTTACCATAGCCAGCAGAGCCGAGCTGACACTCCCTCCCTCAGACACAGCAACAGTTTGCCCTTTTTTGGTTGGTTTTTTTTGGGAACCCTCTGCCTATTTTGCATGGCTGGGTACCACACCGGTACCACCCTGCAGGGGGAACTGCTGACCCCCCTGCATCCCGGGCAGGTTTGTTGGCATGGAGCAGATCATCTGGTGGCTATGGGATGGCGCAGCCAGGCACACAGAGGAAGGAAAAGCTGATCCCTGCAATCACAACAGGTTTGGGACAGCTCTGTGACAGCCTCTTCTAGCCCTCGGAGGAGAGACAGTGCTGAAGGCTCAGCAGGCTGCACAGGCTGAGGGGAGTGAGGACCCCCAGACTCTTTAGTGCCTCCCAGGAAGGCAGAGCCCAAGGCTGCATGGCTCCTCTCCCCACGCTCCTTCCTCCCTCTGGCAGTGATGGAGCAGCTCTAACACAATGCAGAACCCAGGCCAAAACCCATAGCCACTCTGTCTGTCTAACTCTGTCTGGCAGTGGTGCAGTACATTATTACCTTCTGTAATTCCCCCAAGTTATTTAGGGCTGTCTCCTTATTATCTCCATATCTTGGCTCCCATAATAATTACAGACCCAGTTTTACAAGGGCAATTTCTTCTTTTTTTTTCTTTTCTTGATTAGTTTCCAGGATTCTGTTGTTGCATCAAAGCTGTGCTAGTTTTTGTGTATTCCTGACAGATGTCTACTGGGGGAATTACAGAATGGGCATGCAGAGAGGAAACATCTACAGTCAGATTAAGGAAACAAAGAGCAGCTCTGTGAATTACAGAAATAAAAGGCAGTTCTCATGCACGTGAGCATATGCACACACAGCTCCAGAGATGAGCACACACACACACACACTCTGGCACTTGAATTTCTGTCATTTCTCCCTGCTTTGGTCTATCCAGAGCACAGCATGTTGTAGAAGAGCTCTAAGAACACCCTGACATCTGTGCAAGTGGAAGGAGCATTTAAACAGAAGTTGTCATATCTAATTTCTGACTATTTCTGCTGAAGCTCATTGTCTCTAGCCAGACCTCTCCAAGCCCTTCATAAAGGAGATGGTTGTTAATTACACTTCTCACAGAAAGGAAACTTTGCTGAAAAGGAATGAAGTAGTAACCTGGGAACCAGGGGTTGAGCTAGGGGCACAGCACAGGTCTGCAGAGTCCTTCCATCCTCATCACAGCTCACAGGACTAGCTGCACTTCTCTTAAGCTTACAGAAGCATTTGCTCTTCTCTAAGCTCACAGAGCACCTGCACTTCTGCAAGCTCCCAGGAGGATCTGCTCTTCTCTGAATTCAGCCTGTACCACAAAGTCCACACTGCATCTGCTGCACCCCTGCTTGCTGTTTGCCTTCAGCTCACAAGCAGGACTTGGCCAAGGGAAAACAACAACAACAAAACACCCTGCTTATTTGAAAACACTAATTATCTCTAAGACAGCAGTGTCTGTAGGTCTCAGGTGAGAGTGGCACCTCATTGTACAAGGTGTTACACAAAACAGCTTACAAAAGGATGGTCTCTGCCCTGAAGAGCTTACAGTCTAATTGTGCAAGAGGAGGAGTGGGTGGAAACCAGTTGAGAGAGATAGAGTAACTGATTCAACCTCCCAAAGCAGAGCTAGTGAACAGCCTCCTGGCCTCTGAATGAGTGCCTAAACCACACAAAATCCCTCAAAACATGAGGGTCTTCATGCTGTCTGTTGGCTTCTGCCTTGAGGCTCCCAAGCTGTTGACAAGGCAACAACTTCATGGCTCTGAAGTGGCCTTGGAAGGTGCCTCCAGCCTCTATTGTTTACAGAGAGAGGTCAAGCCCCAAGCAGAGGTGTTTGAAGCTCAACATTGAGAACAGCCATGGTGCCAGCAGGAACCATGCCCTTCTCCCCATCACCATTTTCCCAATGCCAAGCATCACCACACTTAGCAGTGAGTGACCTCTCTGTCTGTCTCAGCAAAGGCTGCTTCCATGAAAGCATGTTTGTACCTACTCCCAAAGGCAGAGCATTGGACACACTGGACAAAGAGGTGGATCCGGAATGGCAAATCCTGTATCTCAGGGGCTGGTGATGAGCAGATCAAACCACGTGTCAAATAAATCACCCACTCAGTCCAGAACCATACATGAAAATACAATTAGAGATTAACCCACAGAGTGCATCACTGGCAATATGTCAGCTACAAATCATTTTAAAAGCATGTAGCTGATCTAGCCTCCTTAATTCCTTGAGTTGTTGATTCCAATTATCAGCAGCCAAGTAGCAAAAGGTTTTTTATCCCAGAAGATTTCTTACTTTTGGATACAATAAAAGTCAATTTATTGGATGATTACTAGGACATGGGCAGTTAATAGGTTGTGTCTGTTCTTTCTCCCCTCAGATACTTCAGAGTGGATCCATTAACACATTTACAGACTAGACTTAAACAATAATAGTGCTTCTCCTTCTCTGGGGGTAACCAAACCAACCCACTTTTTGTACAGGGCTCTGGGATGTTTTTTACTATTACAGCTCCAGAGGAATTTACATAATTGGTTATGAATAATTTGTGACTTGTCTAAGAGTCTCCATGTAGCTATCTGATTTACTGCAGCTTCCCACTCCAGAACCAGCAGAATATTTTAATACAGTTTTTAATTGCAAGATCATAATTTAAGCATATCAGTGCTGCCTAATGTGGATGGGATGTGAGATGAGCTCCTCTCCACAGCTTCCCCCTGTACCTGCTATCCAGCTACAGGAGGATTCACAAGGCCCTGGAAAGGCTGCTGAGATCACCTGCAGAGCAGGGAGCAAACACCACTGTCTTCAGGGCATCCACCACTCTCTTCCCCTCCTTTACATGCTTGCCTCCAAATTATTTGCTTTTTGAAGAGAAGATGGTAAGAAATGACCCTGTGGTTTGAGCATTGGCCTTCTGCTAAGGATTACACACTCATGGACCAGGTTGGGATGGAAAGGACCTTTCAGGGTCACCTAGCCCAACTCCCCTGCTGTCAGCAGGGACATCTGCTGTCAATGTCAGCAACTGAGAAGGTGAACCAGCTTGGAAGCCAGTGAAATAAACTTAGAGAGCCCTTAACATGAAGGAGACCTGTGGCCTTCGTGTGTGTGTGTGCCTTGGCCTGAGTGCTAGCTCCCACCAGGGTTCTGCCATGGCTCAGGTGTCTCCTGGTCTGTGCCTCTGTGGATGCTCTGGTGCCTCATTGTTGAGGTTCCCATGGGAAGCCTTGACCTGAGGTTGGGCAGTCACCTTTGTCCAGGTGTCTCATCTCAGGGAACTTGCAGGAAATAGCTTTCTCCAGGAACCACCCTCCAGTTTGGAAGAAAGCAACCAACAGATCCAGAGCGGCTGAGCACCACAGCCTGAGTGCCCTCCTCTGTTTCCTAAGGAAGTGGCACTAAGAGAGATTCCACACTTTCACTCAGGTGGAAGAGAGTAGAAAGCACAGGACTGGACAAACTTGCTCTCATTTTTTTCCCCCATATGATGTTTTTGCTTCAGCAAATGGAATTTAGGGTCACTGAATCAAATTGTTTGCTCCCACAAGAAATCTCTTCATGTAGCCCATTTCATTATTAATCTATCTGCCCCCTCCACTCCAGATCATCAGAATCATGAGAACACTCCTAAATTTCTTTAACCTAAAGCAACTGTTAATTTTCAGCTGACTCCCACTGGCTTTTCATAAGACAAAGGACATGTTGAGGTGCCCTGCAAACCCCTGCTTTGATAAAAGATGCTAGGTCTCTTTCTACAAGCTTCACCATGCAAAAGGGGAAATAGTTGCTTAAACTCAGTCTTTAGTCAATAGAGCATAAGCATCACTGAGGCAAGTCCCCAGTGAGACTTCAGCATATGCCTAAATGCTTCCTCTGGATTGGGGGCTGAACAAATAACTTCCCTGTGCTATCCCAGGCCCTTTACTGTATCTTTTTATTTTATTTCAGCTACATTTCCTTTGAAAATAATGCATCCCCTCCAACTCCTCAAGGAGCCACCTCACTTCCTTCAAGCTTTTCCCCAGTATTTATAGAAAAGCTGGTTTATTGTCCCCAGCCCCAACCCATTCCAGCCTGTCAAAACCTTTCTGTGAGGCAGCAGCCAGCTGAATAATGCATTTCACATTGAATTACACAACTGTGTCATCAGGCTAACGTTAAAGGTAAGTCATTAATAAAGAGAGAAAATAAAGTGGTCCTTAATTATACAAGACATTAAAAGGCAGAGTGTTTTGCTTCTGTGCCACTCTCACTTGGTGGGAATAAAGGTTTTAAGACCAGTGTGAACCTTCCTCTGTGGAAATGAGGGCTGAGAGATAATCCCTCCCAGCAGCTAACACAGCTCACTGCTGGCAGAGGTGTCCTGATGAACCTTCTGACTTCTTGGTGCTAGTCCTGGGGGTGAAGCCAGTTTGCAAACCCTTGGTTCACACACACAGTTCTTGCTTTTGTTGTGTTATTTATGGGGGACACTTTAGAAAGACTCAGGTGAAAGCACTTAATAGCTAAACCCCCATTGATTTTCTGTAAAAATAGGGCATCTTGGTGCTTCTGACAAACATCTGAGTGTGCTGTGGAAATTGGAACCTCACAGGATAAAGCCAAAGGAGCAGAGAGGGAAACCAGGCATGGAACACCAAGCACTCAGGGCCAGGTGTGGCCCTAACAAGGATGGTGACAGAGGGGCAGCAGGGACATTTGCAAGCACACAGACACTTCTGCATCAGCAGAGGTTGGGAGGGACATGCTGGCCCTCCTGCTCCCCAGCTCCTGGTTAAAAGCACGCTGGGAATCCTCACAGCCCTCCTTCAGGAGCAGGGATCACATGGGGATAAAGTATCTTCTGCAGTTCTCCATATAGAAATATTTTCTTTACCTTGCAACTAAAAGCAGAAACTCCTTGAAGCCTGAACTCAAAGAATCACAGATTGGTTTGGGTGGGAAGGGATGTTTCAGGGTCATCCAGTCCAATCACCTTGCACTCAGCAGGGACATCTGCAACTAGAGCAGGGTCCTCAGAGCTCCAGACAACCTGACCTGGGATGGTTCCAGGGATGGGACATCTCCCACCTCTCTGGGCAACCTGGGACAGGGTCTCACCACCCTCAGCATAAAAGATTTCTTCCTTCTCTCTAGTCTCAATCTCTCCTCTTTTAGTTTCAAACCATCACCCCTTGTCCTGTCTCAACAGGCTCTGCTCAAAAGTCTCTCCCTATCTTTCTGATAGGCTCTTTCAGTACTGAAAGGCTGCAAGAAAGTCTCCCTGGAGCCTTCTCTTCTCCAGGCTGAATAACCCCAACTCTCTCAGCCTGTCCTGACAGCAGAGGGTTTCCAGCCCTCAGATCATTTTTCTGGCCTTCTCTGGACCTGCTCCAACTCCTATAGGAAAACCACAGATTTAAGGCTCTGGGGGACTTTCACCTTTTTTGCCTGCAAAATGCCTTTTCCCAGTAGAAAAGCAATTCCCTCTGTTCTTTTTCTTCCTTTCTGGCTCCTCCTTTACCCTCCAGCTTCCAGAAATGCAAAGCTATCATTTTGAGAACCTGCATCCTTTATCGTTCCTCACCAACAGAGCCAGCCTTGCCTTGAGGAACAGGACTAAGAGAGGCTCCTTTTTCAGTGGCTCTCTGGAAACCCCTGAGGTTCAGCTGTAAAAGTGTGAGCTAGCTGACAAGTGAGCTTTAGAGCAGAGCCCAGAATGTGCTCCTGTTCATGGCTTGATGCAGTGCAAGCCAAGCAAGCAGTCATCAGGTGTCCACAAATCACCATGGCTTGGCAGCTGCAGAGGGTTAGGTAGGAGCCTGCTGAAGTAAAGGCTTAGGACAAGAAGGGTTAAGGTGCAGAGGAATATTCTGACATGCTTCTACTAAGGATATCCCTTCCCTGCCCACAGAACTAGGGTGCAGGGATTTGTGTTAGCCTGCTTTGGAGGACCTGACTCAGGTAGGCTGTGGGTCCTTCCCCTAGGGGACTGGAGCCTGAGTTCTCCAACAGAAACAAATTAGGAGGAAAATTTCCAAAGAAAGATGAGAGAGTGTGAAAAGTGTTGCTTTGTGTGGAAATTTTCCCCCCTATTTTTCCTGAAAAACTAAATGCCTAAACCCTAAGCAAGTATTTTGGCCAAACCCCTGGGCTTCTCAGCATTTGAATTTCTGAACTGTAAAAAAAGAAAAAAAAAAGAACTTTTCTTGGGAACTGCAGATCACAAAAATCCCCTGAAATGAATTTCCTTCTCATTTTCATTTCAATTGTCTGCTGTATTGTGGCTCTAATTCCAGCTTCTTTCTTTTTTTTTTTTTTCAGGAAACAACCTATGAAGCACTGCAGTTCCACCACCACTCAGAAGACCTCTGTGTTGTGGAGACAGCCTTTCATCAGGCAGACTAAGGCTTTCCACAGAGCTCCAGTGCTGGGGAGCCATCATCTAAAGCTTTGCCTCACGTAGCCAAATTGGCCAGGAATTACTTTTGTAAAGAAAACCTCAGGGATGTAACCACATGCATGTCCCAGATCATGCATCTCCAAACTAATCAACTGGTTTTCTTTCTGGAAATGCCAATAGAATATTTGCTGCATATTAAAGGATGTTAATAAAACTTGCAAGATAAAATGAGACTCTTCCCAGGGAGCTCCCTATCTGCCCCCACTTCACACTTCCCCTGCTTCAGCAGCTCAGCAGAACAAGATGCACAAGGGTTTATTGAAATGAGTTTCCCCACTGGAGGGGTGTTTGGGTGATTTCCAGGTGTGAAGGCACCCTCTCTCTGCTGCCTGCTCAGCCATCCTTGCCAAACACTATTTACCCCTGAAGCTAACAAAAATACTTTGAAGAGCAAGTCTCAGCATACCAAGTGTTAAACGTTTCACAGGGGCAGGGGTAGCCTTCACAGTAAGAGAGGTCTGCTTTACCTCCGAGTAATTAACACATTTGAACTGTCCTGGGGTTAAAGGAAGGGGGAAAAAATGCATAAACCCAAACCAAAACAGAAATAAAACCTCAACACCGAGTAAAGACCAGCCACCTGAAGTTAACCAAGGAGCACCTTCAGCAGTGGTAACCCCAGGAGAAGATCAAGGGCTGCTTTGGGTGAGCTTCCCTTTACTGGGTAGGATAAATAATCACCCCTGGGTAAAGAGGAGGGTGGAAAATAAAGAAAAGACAAAGAATATGAAAGGAAAAGGAGGAAAAGGGGGAAAAGGGGGGAAAGAAAAAGGGAGAAAAGGGGGGGAAAAGGGTGGACCTTAAAGGGGTTGGTCGCCAAGCCCCTGCCCACACACACCCCAAGAGAGCCAGCCAGGATGAGCAGGACTGGCCACTGTGGGGTAAGACAGCAGCACCTTCAGCTGTTCTTTTCCAATGGCACACTGTGAAAACTAGCTTGTGCCAGCCCATCTGACGTGCTGGGTGCCTCCATCCTCCTGCCTCTCCTGGAAGCATGCCTCCTGTTCCTCGGGAGCAATCAGCCAGGGGAAAGGAGCACATTTGTTAGGGAGTCCCCTGCTAAAATACCAACAGCATGTTCTGTCTGCGTTTCAGATCAACTTCCCTTCTACCTCTCACCCCCAGCCTTTGAAACACTGAGGAATGATTCACTTGCAGACACCGTAAGGTCTCCATTCATCCTAGACACTTCCTCCTGTCTGCCTGGGGAGTGGTAGAGGACTCGCTGCAAGCACACACTCAGCCCAGGAAACCCACCCGCTTCTGCAGGAGATGCCTTTGCTGGGAGCACATGGGCTGGGTGGGGGAGCAGAGGGCTGGGGACTGTGACTGTTGTTACTCAGAATAACAGGCTGGGAGCCTGGGGCTTTCAAGTGGAGCAACTTTGCCTTAGTTCAGTGTTTTCCATCATGGCTGAGAGGGAAACCAGTCGGAAAGCCAAAGAAACCGTGGAGGCTCCATCAGTACAGACTGAAGGTGGCTCTCGGGGGAGGACTTCCCCCAGGAAGATGAGGATTGCCTGGAAGCTCCAGTGCTGCTGGGACTGCAAAGCAGCTTTGGAGCCAATAGAGGTGCTGAGCAATGGGGAGAGCATCACTGGAGCCTCAGCAAGGAGCAGCTGGTCAATGGAGCAGCACTAGTGCTTGTGTTGCTGCCAGGCAGTTCCTGGAGCTGCACCAGGCAGGATTCCTGCAAGCTGCTGGATGGGGAGGCACTGGGATTGGTGCTGCTGCCACTGCCTCAGCAGAGAGGCACCAGGGTCTGCCTCCCTGACAGCTGATCAAAGAGGAGGAGGAAAATCAGCATCATCATGTGGTGCTTTACAGGATGTGGGCCTTTAACCCAGGGACCTTGAATCCCTTTTCAGATGTTCATTAAGCCACACATTCCATGTGTGTGGAGATGGTCACAAATAGGTAGGGTCAAGGGAAGGAATTCTGCCTCTGCTCTGAGGAGACCTCATCTGCAGTGCTGGGGCCAGCTCTGGAGTCCTCAGCATAGGAGAGACAGGGACCTGGTGGAGCAGGGTATTGCAAACATCTTTGTTCTTGTTGTGTAGACGGGTGATCTGAGATGCCACAGAGAGGTTAAGTGTGCTGGTTTAACTCCAAGTGACACTAAGGACAGGTTGAAATAGGTCCTCAACACAAGACAGGCTAAAACAGGATGGGTTCTCCAAAAAAAGCTTTCCAGAAAACCTGACTAGAAATATCACAATGAAAGCAAAAATGTGCTGAAAACAAAACCACAGCTGATACTAGGCTTGTCAGTCATCCTTTCTAAATCCTGAGAGGACAATGACAGATTTCAGCACACAGAACTGTGGAATGCCTTGGTGAAAGCCAGCACCACTGATGCCTCAGCAGGGCCATGGTCTAACCTTCTGTCAGCTCCCTCACCACAAAAGTATCCTCCAACTTCAAAAGCAGAGAGAAACCCAGGTGTCTAAATCCCTGTGCTCTCATCTGTCCCTGCACTCAAATCCCACACGTGGATTTGGGGTCATCCAGAGCACACTGAGACAGAGCTTCACCCTCCAAATCTTTCATGGTGCTTTTTCCAGCAAGTCTGTCAAACCAGCTCAGCTAACATATTATTTCCCTGAGCTTCCAACTCGGCATCACCGTGCCGAAGCAAGCTGCTCAGCTCAACAATTCTTATTTCATAGTTATAGAGGCCAAGCCTAGCTAATCTGTTGTTCTAATGCATTCCCCAAATCCCTGAATAACTTTGGTTGCCCTACACTGCCCCTTCTGCACTCTCCAATGTGTGACATGCTTCCCAGAACAAGGTAACTAAACCCACACACAATAGCCTACGTGTTTTAAGTCACATTCCCCGCTGATCAGTGGTGAATGCTGCCATGCAGTATAGCCACACACTGTGCACCTCATGCTTCAATATATATATGTATATATTGCAATAATCTTGTTGCTTTTGCTTTACAGCTGCCAATTTGTGCAGATGGCCACAGTGTGTTAGTCACCACCAGCTCCCCTCCTCCTCCTCCTCCTCCTCCTCCTCCTCCTCCTCCCAGCAGTCCTGCTCTCGGTCAGTGTTTCACATGGCATTTCCTTTCAGGGTATCTCTGGCTATTTTTGGCCCCAGAGTTCCTGGTATATTAAAGCAATGAGCCACATCCTCAGCTGGTGTAAATCTGCACAGCCCTAATTCGGTCAGTGGAGCTCTGCCAGTTCACAGCAGTGGAAAGAGTCCCATAAATCAGTTATCAGACCAATACATTCAGGCAGCCTATTTAAACTGCTTCTCCTTTGGTTTGATTTGTTTAGAGAGAACCCACAGCATGTAAGGATGATGGTCCTGCACCACAAGGACCACAAAGGAACCCTCAGAAGGCTCCAGGGAGACCTTACTGTGGCCTTTCATTACTTAAAGTACCTATCAGAAAGATGGGGAGAGACTTTTGAGCAGGGCCTGTTGGGACAGGAAAAGGGGTGATGGTTTGAAACTAAAAGAGGAGAGATTGAGACTAGAGAGAAGGAAGAATTTTTTTTACCCTGAGGATGGTGAGACCCTGGCTGAGGTTGCCCAGAGAGGTGGGAGATGTCCCATCCCTGGAACCGTCCCAGGTCAGGTTGTCTGGGGCTGTGAGCAACCTGCTCTAGTTGCAGATATCCCTGCTGAGTGCAGGGGGTTGGACTAGATGACCCTGAAACATCCCTTCCAACACAAACCAGTCTGATTCTATGATTAAGCCTGACTGACTGGGGATAGGGACAGACACACAGACATGTCAGCTTAGTTCACCACTGCACCACCACAGGCAAGCACTGCTCTGCTCTCAGTGAACAAACCTTCTCTCTTCAACCTCCTCTTGCCTGAACAGCAAATTTGTTTCAAGACCAGAATGGGTGAAGACCATTTTTTATGCACAAGGGGAACAAAAGCGTAGCTAAAATTGACCCCTGCCACACCTCTCCACCCTGAACTGTTTTCCTGGTTGTGACATCCTCTTTCTTTCTGTCCAAAAAGCCAATTTTTAACCAGTCTCTAGCCTGGCTTTTCAGAGCAGTTTCATACAAATCTTCCCAACTAGTTGATAAGCTGGCTCAGCAGCAGCTCCACGTACCATGGCTACAGCCTGGAGACACTGCAGAGGAGCAAGGCACAAGGGAAAACACCCAACCCATTAGACTCTTGCCTTAATGTTTTGAGGTGAATGATTTAGGATATAAGAAAAAGCCTCCTGACAACAAGATCTATTAGTGTACAGAATAATCTTCCAGGGGAAGTGATGGAAACATTGCTGCTTGGCACACAGCTCGTGTTTGTCCAGACTAGTTTTTAAATATACAATCCTGAGTTGGCAGAGGAAGAGTCTAGTCGAGGTGGTTGTGCTCTTATCTAGCTCCATCCTCCAGGATAAATCAGGTCATCTCCTTTGTTCTAGTGTAAAAAATGGAGGAATGCACTTAAAACAATTCATGCAGTTTTAATCAGCCATGATCTCCCTTTTATGATCTACATGGGTTGTATCTTATTAACTGAGATGTATCTAGCTGTTTCTTTTTAATCATCAGGTTTTTCTAATAGGAGGCAGCAGCAATGTCTAGCACAGCTGGCATGAGCTGAGGCTCTCCCTGGCTATGCCCCTGGCTCCCAGGCAAGTAAATAAAACCCTCACATAAACAAAATAAAACACAACCCCCCTCCATAATCAGTTGTTATCACTTGTAGAGCCTGGGACTGGCTTTCAGAGGTCATGAGTGTTCATGGCTCTGGTCAAAGTCACCAGCTGAGGGGCTCTGGGGTAAGTTGATGAAAGAGAAGGACCCAAAGGTGTTTAGAGTTCACAGCACTCTGTGTTGTACAGAAACATGAACAAAGACCCATAGTGTAATAGGTTACAGCTGGGAAGCACCACATCCTCAAACAGGGATTGGATATTTCAGCCTTGGTGTTAATTTCCAAGTGTGAATGATAGCTACAATGCTCACAACTGGAGATCAAGCCCAAGTTCTGCAGTCTCCTGACCACCAGCAAGAGAGTTTTCCTTTCAGAGGCTGATAGTCCACACCCAAAGAAAAGAGATAAAAAGAAATATGTGATATTAGCAGATTCCTTTCTGATAGAATGTGAGGTCTTCCTTCCAGTGCTCCCAGTCCAGCATCCCCCCTTCCCTCAGCAAAGGGATCATGATGTCACTAAAGGCACGACAAGAGACCCCTGCAACGCTGTTTGTGCATCATCCTGCCTGATAGAACATGGAAGCAGCTCTAGGAAATGGCAGATTTCCACCCTTTTCCCTCCCAAGGATTTTGCATGGGGTCCAAGACATGAACACATGACCACAGGACACAAATGAACACTGCAGGGTACATAGACTTGATTTTCTTCCTGAGCAACCTGCTCTAGCTGCAGATGTCCCTGCTGACTGCAGGGGAGTTGGACTAGACGACCTGGAAAGGTCTCTTCCCACCCAAACTGCTCTGTGGTACTTTGTTTTGTATGGCAACCAACACTTCAAGGCCTAACCCTGACTGAGACCTCTAGGGCAGGCTTTGTACCCACCACCCTTCAGTACACAGAGACCTGAACAGGACAGGTCACTAACTCACTTGGCTGCCCTTCAAGAATCTGCCCCCAAGAGAGGAAATTTCAAGCAGGAGGCTCTGTAAGAGTTTGTCCTTTTCTTATACTCCTTAAATTATTCCTTAAATTCACTGGAAGGAACTTCTTTAGTGACACAAAATTGTTCAAGGAGCAATAAATATACATTCAGATGAAGGTGGAAAATGATAAATAAGATCCAGAGCAGCCACTCAGCAACCATAAATCTAGAGGGGTTTTTCCTTCCGAGGCCTCGGTATCAGATCTTATCTCCTGGTGGAGACTAGTTTTCTTTCTCTCAACTCCCAAACACTCATCTATTGTTTTGAAAATGAAAAGCCTGACAGCAGAACAGGATGTCCTTTGAAGAACATGTCTGATACTAGAAAGTCAGACTAACTCTGCTATTGCTTAGGATGCAAGCCACTGTCAGTGCAGAGCCTGCACCATTACTCAGTATGTTGTACAAAACAAAGTCTGCTCAATGGGACCAGACTGTGACTGAAGAGGGTGTTGTGCTGGGTTCATGCTTGGACATGATGATCTTAAAGGTCTCCTCCAACAAAAGCAATTCTATGATTCCAAAATGAAATGGATTTAACAGAGGGCACAGTCACATTTGGGGGCACTGAAAGGTTTTCTTGAGCAGGAATGAAGAACTGAAATTAAGACATGTAATCTATTCCTAACGGTGGTATGGCTTTGGGAGCTACTTATAAACAGGATGGCCACAGGACTTCATCAAACATATTAAGGCAATAAAAGCTTTTGGTTATTAACCATTCTACTTTGTAGCTGCTTCTTCTGTACACTAGCTGAATCACAGAATCGAGGGCGGTAGGGGTTGGAAGGGACCTCTGGAAAAGATCCAACTCTAACCCCCCATGCTTGCCCCACAGCAGCTTGCCCAGAATCACCTCCAGCTGCCTTGGGAATCTCTCCCCAGGAGGAGACTCCACAACCTCTCTGGGCAGCCTGGGCCGGGGCACTGGCACCCTCACAGCAAACAAGTTTCTTCTCCTGGTCAGCTGGAACCTTCCAGGAGATCAACCCCTAACCTGTCCTGGTCCATGAGGTTATGAGGTTATTCCTCCCCAGGTGCAGGATTCTACCCTTCTCCTTGTTGTTCCTCTCCCCCAACCCTCATCCTGTCCAGGTGTCACTGGATGGCAGCACAGCCTGACAGGTGTCAGCCACTCCTCCAGTGCTGGATCAGCAGCAAACTGGCTGAGGCTCCACTCTGTGCCTTCAGCCAGGTCACTGATGAGGATGTTGAGCGAGGCTAGACCCAGTCCTGAGGCCTGGGGAACACAGTGAGCTCCAGGCCTCCAACTAGACTCAGCACTGCTGACCACAACCCTCTGAGCTCTGTCCTTCAGCCAGCTCTCAATTAATTCTCCTAATTCCTAACCTGATATTCACAAGGACAATTCTCCTGTCCCCCCGTTGGCAAGGTGCTCACTGGTGTTTGCAAGCTTTGTCTGTTCCTATTTTCGTGGCTGGAGCACTATTACATTTAGCAGAGCAGTTTTATCCCTGAAGGTGTACATATGGATCTTAAAGTTCTCTGGAAAGCCAAAGCTATTGGGGGCTTCCTGAACTACTTGTTATCACTTTGAAGCATCTGGCTCGTGGTCAGCTGTTTCATGTTACTAACTTCTACATTTGTTTCTGAAGAAATTAGCACAGCTTCCTTCAATGCTGCCCTCTGCAGTGGTTTTGGTTTTGATTGGAACATCTCGTTGTTCATCTTGAAATCAAAGTCATTTATGGAAGCTGCAGAATTTTAATGTTCCTCAGACTCAAAAGCATTTGTTTAACCACCACCAGACAGGGAGATGAATAAGAGAGACTGTCTGCTCTTGATTTAGTGGGACCAGATTTTCAGAAGAGCTCAGCAACCAGCCTATGTCTTCAAGACACTAACTTCTTTGGACAGCCTGGGTATTCACTACGGTGCTTAGATGAGACCAACTCTCATGAAAGCCATGGCCTTCATGAGCAGGGCAGCTGTAGACACTGCCCATTCCTCTATTTCCATCTGAGGGAGGGGATTCATTCAGAACTGCAACCTGCAATTTAAAAGCCACTTCTGATTCTCATTACTTCTGCATCTGTTTTACTGCTCACCCAAAGGCTTGTCTGTGCCATTGTTTAGCTATGAGCTGTGTTTAAGAATCACTGCCTGGTACAAAATGATATGCAGGACAAAAACAAAGAGACAGTATCTTCTTAGGTTACTTTTGTTTAAGCCCTACACAGAGAACAGAATAGATTAAAGCAGTGGGAAAAGAGGAGCTGGAGCCCTGTGATGTGGCACAGGGTGCTCCTTCCAGCCAACCACACTTCATTTTTCTCCACTGGTGCTTCCAAGTGGTTTTCCAGGATACCCCTGAGCAGAACTCATTGTAATAACTGGAGGAAATAAATTAATGGAGCATTACTGCAAGGTTCATCTAAGAGAAGTTTTGATAAACAACACTTCCAGGCTGAGATATTCAGCACAGCCTGAGGAATGTGGACTTTCCCACTCCTCTCGAGCTCAATGGGCATCTCTACCTCTGAGCCAAGCTGGGAAGCGGCTGCCACAACCACCAAAAGCAATTCTGGATTTCAGGTGCAATCAGAGATCAAGAAGTGCCCTTAAACTGAAAAACTCTGACAAAGGAAAAGGTGAAACAAAAAGGGTTTGACCTATCCAGCTGGCACCACCAGCAGGCTTAGTTTCAGCAAGCAAACTCTCAGGCAAGCTGCAAGCTCTGCACTCCCAGTCTCAGGCAATTGCACAATCTTCAGATGGAGAAGAGGAGACAGAAAAAGGCACAGCAGTGGAATCACAGCCCAAACACCACTACAGACACAGGGAGACGTCCCACACACGTGCAGGCCAGATTGGAAGCTTATAAACATCCAGGAAATTAAATACAGTCATATTGCTTCTGTCTAGGTTCTCCCCAGGCAAAGTCCCTCCTTGGGGAAGGGATATCTCGCCCCTGAGCAGTATTTAAGTCCTTTCCAGACCAAGAGTTAGGCAAACCTTAATTGGTGCATGGGCTTTCAGCTGAATGGACAAAATGTTTTGCACTTCAAATGGTTTTGAAACTACTGCCAACACCTCTGCAGCCACAGAGACATCAGGTACTACTGTGTCTTTAAAAAGCAACACACACACCCCCCTGGCACTCTGAACCCAGGTTCTACCTCATTTGTACCCATGGGATGCTGGTGAAGTCATCATGATTGCACAGGATAAAGGAAGGCTGAAGTTGGCCTGTTTAAATAAGGATCTTTTTTTTCTTTCTTTCTTTTTAATTCCTGTGTATTCTTCCCATTGCTAAATCTTTTACAGAGGCTACTAAGGCAGAGAGCTGCTGAGCTAATCCTCTTTGACTCTCTGCCATCCTGGCAGGTACAGCAAAGCCTAAGGTAAAGTGGAGCATCAAAAGGAAAATTAATGTCTTCTAACAGCAATTAGAGGAAATTATTTAGATATAAATCTTGTTTTATATCTTCTCATACTTGTTTTTCAATCTTTCCCCTTTGATTTTTTTTTCCTTTCAGGCTTTTCAGAAAGAAACATTTAAAATCCCTCCTGTAAACCAGTGGCATAATTAGCTGCATGTTACACCTGGTATTTTACTCTTCTACAGAGTAATTCCTTTGAGCTTTCTTTTTTACTAAGCCCCGAGGTCTCCAGAAACTCAATCTACTTGTTCTCTCATCTGCTGGCTGACAGGACTTTGAGGGGATCCAAAACCCAGGCAGGGACCATGAGGTGCCCTCCCACCACCCTCCACACCCTACACCCCCCCCAATCCCACTGCAGTTGACCAGAGGTGCCAGGAGCACCCAGGGCTTCCGATGGCAGGAGGACACACCTCCTGGTCGCCCACACTTGGCCCAGGCCACGGAGCATAGCATGTAACCTAATTGTGCTCTGATAACATCAGGTGAAGTCTCTCTGATCCAGCAGCTGGCAAGCTGCCCTCCTATCTGGGGTCCCATCTGACAAGGCTGCCGATTGATCAAATCATTATCTGGTGGTGTAGGTGTATTGTCTAACACGAGCCAAATTCCTTCAGTTGCTGCTTCTCTTTTCCAGAGAGGATCCAAAGCTCCAGCAGCCTACTTCCCCCCATGGGACGTGACTGATGGCTTCAGCAGCATCTTTCATGGAGATGTGGCTCGTGTTCACCCAAGGGAGGGTTCCCAAGTGTAGAAGAGTGACTTTGCCCATAGTGTGAGCAGAGGAAGCCTGCAGAAACAGGACAGAAAAGCACTTAGCTCTTCTCAGTGGCACAGCTACAATCTGCATTTCCAGAAGCAGCCTGGCACAGCTACAGCTGCTGACCCTCTGAGCCTTGCCACATTCTCTAGCCTGCACTGGGCTTGTGCAGAAAGTGGCATTGGAACCTTTGGGCTCCCTTTCCACCTCCTTGTTACTACTCAAGGGATGACTTGTTGGTAAAAATCTCTATTATTGCACCTGCATGTGCACCCTCTGCCCTGACCTAGGCAAAGGACTTGATTTCCCCTGGGGCTATGTCCCTGTTACTGCTCACAGAGGACAAGACTTCATTTTTACACTTTCCTCTAGTAGCAAGAAGCTTCTTAGACTCTCTGCAGACAATCTGGAGACAACATTTCCCTCTGAGCAGGAACATTGTTTTTGAGAAGGCTGAACTGGCCGTTTGTCTAGAGTTGAACAACGTGACCTAAACCAACCAAGACTAGAAGATACTCAAGTTAGACAAGAGCAAAGCACACACAGACAGCAGATCCTAGGAGGCAACCTTTCATTTTGAGCAACTTTGCTTTTACTCCTATCCTAAGAGGATGAGTAGAGCACATTGGGGTCCAAGTCTCAGGTGGACATTTCTCAGCCAACCACACTGCAAAACTCTGCAGTCACCGCTCGTCATCAAACCGACGGCGAAGCCATTCCGTTGGTGACATACCCTCCCCATCTCATCTGTCCCAAAGGAATGAAGATGACCCAGGTGGATGTTTCTTCCTAACAACTCTCTTCCTCCTTTTGTAATCTTCCATCTCAGAGTTAAGGAAAGGACTTGGCAGAGCCAGGAGATGCTGTACTCATTTTAGCACCGCTGGTTCAGGTCAGCATTTCATCTGGCCACCTCGCGGCACTTCCCAGAGTCCTATTTCAAAGTAAGCTATCCAAGGTAATTTATTTGGTTTATATGCTTTATTTTATCCACATAAATCACGAAACAAGGTCCATAGGGAACAGGCACTCTATACTTATCATAATATGTAACTTAGTTCCCCAGAGACTGAGTATGAACAGAACAGCTAATAAATGGTTCCAAAAAAAAAAAAACCAAAAAAAACCCCTGAGGTCATTAAATCTTGTTTTATATCTTCTTGTTTCCATCAAAGTATGCAGGAGTGGAAATTCTCTTTCTAAGGCTCCTACTTTTCAGCCAACTGGGAATAGAGCCAGCTGAAAAGAGAGAACCCCACATACAGCCCTGACAGCTGTGCACAAAATTCATGAGCTCAAGAGACAGACTGCTGCAGAGACAGGTGTCCGAGCTCTAACTTTAGCTGGAAAGATTAAACCAGCATCCCCAAAGAATGCATTTGTTCTAATCCTCTCTGCCCTAGGAACCGCGCACGCAGCCCCGGCGTACGCACCCTGGAAGCAGTGGAGATACGCCTGTCTTCTGCAGGATTTCATCCCATTGTGCTCACGGATAAAATAAGTCAGTGTTAAGACCACAGAAATGCACCATCCCAGCAGAGAGAGATGCTCCTGCTGACTAAGGAGAGGTTGGAAGGGGTCAGGATCTGCAGTCACAGAGGAGGCAGGACTCGGGCTCGCGCTGCAGCGACGGTTGCCTACCCTGGCAGCGAGCGACCCCACCCCAAGATGTTCTCAACACACTGAGGATGTCTTATGCAAATAAGAGCTGGGAGGCAGATCAGGTGTGGTTCTTGCAAGACAACTGTGCTTGGGAATTATGTATGATTCCATGTTTAGCTACCCTGGTATAGATCCAGAGTAATTCTTTTGATCTCAAAGCAGCACTGATCTAAATATACATTAAATGGCAGAGCATCGCCACTGTCCTCAGAAGAGCCAAGGGTATAGGAGGACTCAGCCTTTGCACCTCTCCAGTGCAGGTACAGGTTTGAGAGAGGCTCTCTTCACCTCACTGGTGCAACTGGCTGAGGAAGCAATACCCTTGTAACAAGTCACAGACACAGCACAGCAGATTTTGATGCCTTAAGCTTGAGATCTCCAAATTAGAGACAGTCTGGGAAGGCAGGAGACTCAGTTTTTAGATCCATGGGGAACATCACTCACTGACTAAGGAGCATGTGATATAGTGCAGGTGCATAGATAATTATCTATCAATACAGGTAGGAATTATCACATGTTAACACAGAGAATTTGATAATCTGGAGGGCATCAAAGTGACAAAGTCAACAACAAGACAGGCTCGGTAAACTTCACCTCCTACTCAGTAAAGCAAAGGGAGATGCTCGCCTTTGGGAAGCTACAGAGCAAAACTCCTGGGTTGATATTAAAAGATTTACAGAATCTTTCCTGTCTTTGATACAGAACACATTGAACTCTAATACTGGAACTTTTAGAACAAGTCTTGCTCCCAAAGAAACAAGGATAAGAGAGGGCAGGGTATTTGAAAAGAGCAGAATCACTGTTGGAGCACAGAGTTCCTCTCTAGGTCTCATTCCCCCAGACTCCAGAAAATTCACCACTTTTGTTCAGGGAATGGAATTTCACGGTCATGAAAATTTGCAAATACTTGTTTAATTCAGCACTTTCACAGGGAGACAAGATATCAGCTCTGAGATCTCACAGCAAAGCTGCTCCTAAGGCTATCACAGAGATTACTCAGTTGGCGCCAACCAGCACCAAATTACCCTCCCTGGCTGGGACTGCCATGCAATTCTTGCAAGCAGAAGTAATCCCTACCCTTGCATCATCAGCTCCACAGAGCAGGAGGCCATGTGATGGATGGGTGCTCCAGACAAGGTGGGGGAGGACAGAAGGAGGGAGGGAGGATGCTTTTCATTTATTTATTTACCATATCTGTAATGGGCACCTGAGAACTGAAGCTGCAGAGTGACTTTTCTGGAGCCTTTAGGAAAAGCTCTTGGGGGGATTGGCTGGACAGGGAGGAGATGCAGAGGAGGAACAGGACACAACTGCAGCTAGCAGATAAACCCACCTGTGGGTGAGCAGCACACACAACCACTGAGCTTATCATTCTCAACATCCCCACAGCATGCAGGAGGGAGGCCTCCCCTATACCCACTTTACCCATCACTAGATGGTTTTGTTCTCCCACCACTCCAGCACCCCAAAACAGCTAGTGCTGCCCCTGCAAGCCCCCTCTGCAGTAGGGCAGTGGTGGCTGTCCCCTCTGTGCAGAGGGACATGGGGTGCACAGATGAAACATCTTGCCTCAGGCTTCCCCAGGATGAGCATGGCAGACTTCCAGCACATCATGCTGTCACAGCAAGATCAGCTTTCCATGCCAAAGAGTGGTTTGGAGGGAGAGCAGTGAGGAACTCCATGGGCTGTATGTCAAAACCTCCTCCTAGGGCTTTCCCACAAGCAGATGCAAACTGACTCCTGGTTAGCAACTCATCACAAAGTGGAAAACATCTTCCCCTTCCCTTCCTTCTTATTCAGGGCAGGCTCATGCATTAACTGTTTAATTTTGTTCACAGGCTCCTTGGGTTTGGGCCTTTGGTTTTTTCCATTCTTGCCTTCATACAACAGCAGACAGCAAGAAAAAAGAATAATAAAGACAAAAACCCCCACCAGTCCAACACTGCAAATCAACAGCATCACTCAGGTTTCTGACAGCCCAAGTGTTTTAGCTTTGTGGAGATTCCTCAGTCATTCATATAGCTGCTTCTTCCCTCTCCCCAGTTTGCCCCCAGGACCCCAGGCACTCACAGCCTCTCCACCACTTCAGGACACATCAGACCTGGGAGGGCTCCCATGCTTCACAGCACTGAGACCTTCCAAGAAGTGGTTTCCTCCAAAGTACCAGATGAAAACTTAAGGGGAAGGAGCACAAATATTTATTTGAAGGGGAGAAAAAACAGCCTGGGTAGTGAATCTAACAACTTTGGCCCAGAGTTAAACCCCAAGAGTTGCTCCACATCAAGAGTAAATGGTTTTGGGGTTGGTTTTTTTTCCTTCCAGGGCCAGGGACAACATTTCCATACTGCTCCACCCACTCCATGTCAATACAGGAAACCCAGACCCCATCCAGCCACCAGACTCATTCTTTTCTCCTCCTACTCAGTAGCATATTGCAAGGCCACGAAATTAAAAGGAATTGTCTTCAGCTTTCAACCCTTCCCAAGCACTGTTCCCTCTACACATCTCAAACCAGCTCACCAGTACGTGGTTCTTTTGTGTACATGTGGGTTTGGAGCAGCATTTAACAACTGAATGAGATGCATGTGTAAAATACACACAAGGGTGTCTAGATATGAGGTGGGTTGTTATAGAAAGGCAAGAACAAAGACCATTTCTATCACACCAGGCAAACCCATCCAACAGATCTGTGCACTGGTACATGCCTTAGAGATGAATCAACTCACGGACTCACACGCAGTGTTATTCATGACTTTCACATGAAGCCATTCCTATTCTTTTCTATCCCACTTCATGTCACCCCTATTATTTTTAATCAATGCCATTTAAGAGGTCTGCAGTTCAGTGGTGGTGAAGCCTCTGTGGTCTGGCCACAGAGGAGCGTGGTGCAGGAGTGCTCCGTTAGGCTCAGCAGCCAGCGCCTAGGACGAGATCGTCGTGGCTTCAGACAAAGCCTTAGCTCAGTGTCCTCCTGGGTTGTCTGTTTGTTCCTTGCAAGTAGCTCACTGGCCAGAGGCCAGCTCTCCTCAAACCAGTCTGCAAATCAGAGCTGTGATCTGCTCTGTATACTCAATTTGTTGAGTCACATCAATTTGTTGAGTTTCCTCTCCCATTAGGAACACAGGCAAGTGCCATTTTCTAAACATATTCACTCTCTTCAGGCTATTTTGTTGTGTAAACAGAAAGACAAGTGACTAGGCATTGCAGAAAGAAAATGATGTTCACTGCAGCCTAAATTCTCCACAGCTTCAGCAGTTCTGTTAGACTAGTTATAGATATCTGCTGTTTCATGATGCCATTTGGAGGATTACGCTGTGCCCTTTTCCCTGGACAACACCAGATCCATTGCAGTTAGGAAATGAAACAATACACTATGCAGGGAAAGGACAGGCTTCAGCTGAAGAGGAAAAGATGCACCTTTTCCAGCCAAGCTAACAGACCCAACAGGATTAACCCTGAGGTTGCCAAAGACACAATTTACCAGCGGTCCCAACGCAATCCTGGGACCTCTGCTCAGATCAGAGATCTTCCCACCACTGCCAGTCCTCCATCCTTGTGCTCTCCTGAGCCATATCTGGAGCCAGCACAGGCTCAGAGCAAAGAAGCCAACCCATAGCAATCCCACAATTCTCACTTCTCACCCTTCCTCCCCAGCTCTGCTTCTCCCTACTGCTCACGGGGAAAAGCAAGTTGGCCCCAACACAAGTCCTAGGAGGGCCCAACTTGCAAATTAGGAGGGCAGTATAACTGATTTTGCTGCAGGCAGCCAGAAACAACACAGAGACTGGTTAAGGTAACTCCAAGGTCAACATCAAATAGTGCTCTAGACATACCTTTTTCTCTTGACTTTTCCACCAGTGACTTCTGTCAGCCTCTCCCCATCACTTCTGTGAAGTACACTCATCGTCTTGGTTGCTGTTGTCCATCCCAGAACTGGCTCATTTTGGACAGGGTTCTGTACCCTGTGAAGTAAACCATAAAAAAAGATTATTCATAGGCTTCTGCTTCACAGGATGTTTTCTGTGCCACCATGCACAGCTTGGGCAAAGCAAAAAGGTTTTCAGCTTTCTTCCTTCTGTACAGTAAAAACTTAAGGCCAATATTTGTTCCTTTTTGTGTTACAAGATCACAACCAAGCTGCCAATCATCTGGCCAAGAGGGTTAGGCAAGAGTCAGGTTTACAGTAAAGTTGTACAAATTTTATAGCACCACTAACACTTTAACTACCATGATGCTTAAAACTCAAGAGCATTTGGAGAACAAGGAGAGTTATTCAGGCTCCACACCGTTTCGGCTGCATGTTTTCCAGGTGTATGATTTCACCACATGGAAAAACACAGCCCCTGCCAAAGTGAACTCATAAAAACCTTTGATGAGTAAAGTTTGGATAAGCACAAATCATTTGAACCGACAGTTGGTCCAATTCTCAAAGGGCTTTGGCAGACATAATATAATTCGTGGTTTCACACACAGGCCATTTTTCCCCTCCCTCCCTCCCCTTCCAATCCTCACAAATTCGGAAGATGTTGTTCTAGAAGGTGCACTGGGTTGGGTTTGCTCTGTTTTACTTCTCCCCCGAAGGGTTAGGCACCACACTATTGCAAATCAAAGCCATTTGGGGCTGTGAGTAAGCTAGCAAACAGGTTTTCCAGAGCTGTGCTTAGAGAGTTGCATGATCTGCCTAATAGACATTAAAGAAAAGAGAGAGAAAAAATTAAACTCTAGGTCTCTCACCACCCATTTGCTAACAGGCAGGTAATAGAAGGCAAAGGTTTTAACAGTCTCTTCCTCTGGCACATCTGGACATGTTACTTCAAGATGTGTGGCGTCACTTCAGGCTGTGTCATGAGATAACAGAGGACCTACATCTCTGGCTGGGAGAGACCTTGCTCCAGCTCTATAGATACTATTGGCATTTGCTTTGCTAGGCAATCAATCAAGAAACTGTCAAATCAATAACTGAGGTAACAATCCTACGTGGTCCAAGAGGCAACTAGAGAGAACATGAGAAAGCAAACACACACTGAAGATGGCTCCTGCTGCAGATGGCTTTGGCTAAGGGCTGCTGCGGAGAACCACAGTAGCTCACAGCTTACACAGCCTCCTCTCCACACTGCTGGTGGACAGGCTGACAGTAGAGCTCCTCCTGACCAACCTCTCTGTAAGCAAGAGCAAACCTCATCTGTTCCTCCAGAACTGAAACTCTCATCCCTTTAAACAGGAAATGTGAATTTCTCCAGTACCCAGTAAGTTTTAGATACTTGGATCTACCAGAGCTGTAAGAAGTCAGTGTTTGGCACAGCCCAGTGGGAATGGGGAATGGGCAGAGATTAGCTACTTTATTCCCAGACCATAAGCTATAGTTCCCACAGAATGGTTAGGGTTGGAAGGGACCATCAGAGGTTACCTCATCCAACCTCCCTGCTCCAGCAGGGTCCCCTACAGCATGTTATTCAGGATGCTCAGTACACTTCTCAGTAGATTTTATGCACCTCATCTTCAACAAGTCACTATATCACCTTACACCTATGTGAAAGGACCCAGAGCAAATTAGCAGAGCTTTTTCCCCATTCTTTGGTTTGAGTTTTCCATGGTTCAGCATAACTGGTCAACTGCTGTTGCCGTTTGCAGCTTCCTAACATGCACGCCAAACCTAAACTATTCCAATTATCTAACAAGAAACTCTGGACAGTCACATGAGGTCCCTCTGCCCCTTCCTCAGACACATCTAACAGAATTGGTGGCAGCAACACAGCACAGATTTCTGAGACTCACTCTCCAAGCAAGTTTGGCAATATTTCCTTCTAAGCTGTTCCAGTGAATGCTCCTGAAAACTCATGCCTGGGAATTATCCCTGGAATAACCAGGGTAAGCACATGCAAAGTGAGAAGCAAACTGAATCACCTTGTTTTGAATTTTCAGTATTTGCACAATTTGTCACAATCTTCCCCTTCTTTAACCTCATAAATAAATCACATTTCCTCCTACAGGAACTCCAGGGATTGGACAGAAGTTGCACTCATGAAAGTCAGAGGCAAAAAGGAAGCAGTTAAAAGCATGTACAGCAGACTTAAACCATTGTTGTCTTCTCACATCTGCCTACAGGAAGGTCCAGTTTTCCAAAGCGCTCACATATTATTAAGTTTTGGGCTCCTCACTCCAAGAAGGACATTGAGTGCTAAAGTGTGTCCAGAGAAGAGCAATGAAGCTGGGGAAGGGTCTAGGGCACAAGTGTTGTGAGGAGCAGCTGAGGGAACTGGGGTTGGTTAGGCTGGAGAACAGGAGGCTCAGGGGAGACCTTCTCACTCTCTACAGCTCCCTGACAGGAGGTTGGAGCCAGGTAGGGGTTGGTCTTTTCTCCCAAGGAACAAATGACAGGACAAGTGGAAACAGCCTCAAGTTGTTGAAGGGAGGTTTAGGTTGGACATGAGGAAAAGTGGTTAAGCCCTGGTCCAGGCTTGCCAGGGCAGTGGTGGAGTCACCATCCCTGGAGGGATTGAAAAGGCAAGTGGATGTGGCACTTCAGCACAGGTAAGAGTGGTGACCTGGTAGTGTTGGGTTAATGGTTGCCTTGATGATCTTAGAGGTCTCTTCCAACAAAAGTGATTCTCTCTAATGGTGCTCCAATTGCCCTTCCCTTTCAGAACACCCATGTTCCTTGTGCAGCTGAGGGTCTCCAGTGTGCCACTGTGACATGCCCCCTAACCCCTGTGCCACAGCCGGGATGGCTGGAGATGAGCTGGGCCCTCCCTAGGATTTAACACTGACATTCTCCTCTTGACTTCAGTCAAGCCCCTAAGTCCTAACATGCTTCCACCTTCAGCTTGGTTTGTTCTGAGGTGATCAAGCTCACACAAGCCTGACGATTCCCCTCACCTCTACAAGCGCGTTCATGTTCGCTGTCAAAGCCGTCAGAGTTTCCTGCAGGCTATTGAGGAGAGCAAGCAGTAATTACTGCATCTGCACCAAGTGCTGGGCTCTACAGGAAGGGATTTCAAAAGGTTTTCAGTCCTTATGCCATCACTCTCCCAAACTAGGCAGGCCCAGTTTATCTACTCTGAATTTGCAGAAGGTTGGTGTATTTTGGTGTCCTACAGAATAACATTTCCTCTGCCCTCCCCTTTCCCTTCTGGAGGAACTGATGTCTACCCTTCCTAAATCTATTTTTCATTTCTGTTTTCCTTCTGGGTCCCTAGGGGTTTGAAGGAAGGTTTCCAAACACAAGCAAGTTTCCTCAATGGTAACAGAAATGCACATTTAGTCATTACTAAAGCTTTATGACACAACTTGTTTCAGTGAGAGAAGCTCAGAACCGTGGCTTCCAGCTGGGAAAGGAGCTTCCCTCCCCATGCTCCTGATGGCACCAGAGCTGAATGCTCAGCAGCTCAGTTTGCAGCCAGGTACCCCCCAAGTGCAGCCTTCAGAAAAGCCTCAACATTACTAAATGCTCCTGAGCAGGATGCACACCCTTGATAAGTCCACCTCTATTCAGCTAGCCAACCTGAGTCCTGAACTGCTTCCAAAGGGAAGTTCTACCTCTCTGAAGAGGTCCCAGCCCTCCAGTGCTCTAACAAAATAAAAAGGCACTTAGGAAACAGAAACATAAGTTTCAGGTCACTAGTTGCCTTTATGAAAGGAAATAAATACATATTATTCTGTGCAATATAAATGTATAGATGTGTGCCCATCCTAACAGCCAAATATTATACTTCAGTATTTTAAAAATTAATTATATATATATACAATAAATTCTACAGTTCCCCAGTAAGTTTCCTTTCCAGTGAGTCCCATGGTCACCCTCATGCCAGCTGTATGGACATCAGTGAGGGCTGCCAGTAGGACTCCTCCCAGCATGGTAAATAATTGCAGGCTCAATCCTTGAGTGACACCAGATTTCACAGGTTTAGAAACTACATCAAGTGATATTTCTCTAATTAGCTATTAATCAGGAACAAGCAAGTAAATGTTTAAACAGCTGAGACCTAATCCTCCTGTTAGAAAATTGCTTTCACTCACAATTAGTGTTGTAAACTTCTATTGTCCTCTCAGAAGAGGAAAAGATTGTTGTTATTGACAACATCTAAGGAAAATTTCACCTTTCATCCCTGGTTATACACAGGCAATAAAGGACTCTATTTTGGAGAGGAAAAAAATATAGAAGCTCAAAATTCTCCAGGTCTGAGACTGGAGACTGGTTACTGGGCAGCTGAGACCTCACTCCTACCACTGCCTAGACAATGAAGGTTGAAGACAGCCTGGAAGTGGTGGCTCTGAGCTGCCAGGTCTCCTGTGCACTCTGCTGCCCTGTGCATTTCTTAATACACACAACTTGATCCATACAGATCTCTAGCTCTGATAGCTTGCAGAAGTTACCACTCCTATGGACACTTCAGAGGTGCACAACCATCCCAGAAGTCAGGCTAACACCTTCCATAGCCACAGGCAAGCAAAGCAGCTCACTTTGTTCAGCACCTGCTGGTCTGGGCTGGGACAGAGGTAATTTTCTCCATGGTAGCTGCTCTGGGGCTGTGTTTGGATCTGTGCTGGAAGCAGTGCTGAGAACACAGGCATGTCTTGGTTACTGCTGAGCAGTTACTGCTCACCCAGGGTCAGGGCCTTTTCTGCTCCTCACCCACCCCACCAGGGACTAGCCTGGGGGTGCACAAGGAGCTGGGAGGGGTCACAGCCAGCACAGCTGACCCCAGCTCACCAAAGGGATGTTCCAGACCATACAGTGTCCTGCTCAGCACACAAAGCTGGGGCAAGGAGGAGGAAGGGGAGGCCACTCAGAGAGATGCTGTTTGTCTTCCCAAGCCACCATGAGAGGTGATGGAGCTCTGCTGTCCTGGGGATGGCTGAGCACCTGCTGCCATGGGAAGTGGTGACTGCATTCTTGTTTTGCTTTGCTTGTGCACAGGGCTTGTGCTTTCCCTCTTCAGCTCTTGATCTCAGCCCATGAGTTTTCTCCCTCCTACCATTCAGCCTCTCTCCCCCATCCCAGCAGAGGGGAGTGAGAGAGAGGCTGCCTGGGGATGAGTTAGCAGCTGGGGTTAAATCACAACAACAGGATTTGGCTCAGCCTCCTCCACCCTCAGTTTCTGGTCCTTTATCATTTTTTGTCTTTGTCCCAGTTTTTTCCTCATCTAGCTCAGACAATTTCCAAAGTTTTTAATCTCTATAGCTTTGTGTAGAAATAAGGAATATTCATTTCTACTTGGAAATCCCAAATCTTCCCAATTTCAGAAGGAATTCTAGCAGATAAGTATTTTTCCTTCTCTCACTAATGCACTCTGTGCCAATAACCCTGTACACTTGGCTCACCAAAGGTTTTGCCCAACACTGTACTGTCAGGTTTCTTCCAGTTTCAGTTTTTGCTGCTTATTGTGAAAGGCTCAACCTTTACAGTGCAGGCTCTGCCTTCCTGGGTTCCTTTTCCATCCCCTTATTTGTCTTTTTATTTATGAATGAGAGTGTCCTCTGGCAGAAGGTGGTGTCCAGAGTAGAAGCAGGCAAAGCTTCTCAGCTGAAACTTTTATCCCTGCCCAAATTAAACAGGCATATTTGGGTCAACAAAAACATTGCATATTTATATTGGATTTGCCACTTCAGCTGAAAAAATAAAGGTCATCAGCTCTGAAAGTGCTTACACATTTCCAAACTGAAATTAATAAAGTCACTTCAATTAATAAGAAGAGATTCCAGGTACAGTAATGAAAGGAAGCATTATGTATTGAGTCAAACAGCTTATTTTACTCAACTTGAAGCAATTCCCTTTCTTGGTCCTTTCAAAAGGACTCCTTAGTGTCATCCTCCTCTCCTGGATTTGGGGAGCTTTCTCTTCAGGAACATTTTCCTTGCAGTTTCTTGGAGCAGACTGTTCAGCTTGTTTTGTTCCTTGCAGCATTTCAACTCCATTCTGCCTCATCCAGGACAATGTGTGCCTAACAGTTTCAAGACTACTGTTATTTGGAAACCAGAGGGATTCCTGCTGGAGAGAAAACTCCCATTTTCTGGTAAGGTCAGGGACAATCCAACAGGTTTTGAGGCAGGGTAATACAATGCTGCTGTGGAAGGTGGCTCTTGTCCATGCCCAGTCTGCTGGGGCAGGAGCCTATGAACACACCCTCCTTAGCCAAGGACTCTTTGACTCATTCCATCCAAACAAATGTTCCTTAACTTAAAAAAAAGTCAGATCCCCCTTGGCCACTGTCACCCAAGAGGCAGAAACTGACAGCTAGAGGTGGATCTGAAGGAGTTTAATGCTCTGTGATGGCAGATATAGGCACCTTCCAGCTGGAAATCACAAAAATTAGAGAGTCAGTGTAGCAAGGAGATGTGGGAAGAGAGAACCCTTCATTGGTTCTTCAGCTACAGATCTAGCTAATTACCTGCCAGATGGATGCTAAGGTGCCTGGAGGGGTGTTTAACAGAGCCTTCCCAGACACCAGGACTGAGGAGTTGCTGTCCCCTGCCAGTGCTTCACCTCTGATTTCACAGGAACGATCAGGCTGAAGAAAGATACCCAGCTCTCAGCTAGGACATGATATGGACCCACTGACCATTTCAGCCATGCCCAAGGACATTTCTGCTCAGGGACTTGATCTCTTAGCAGCAATGGGCTGGTCACCCTACCCTGATGGGGTCTTTAGCTTAATGAAGATCTCCCTTGCAACTGCAGCCCTTGAATATTGAACACTCCCTCAGTAGCCCCATTCTCCTGCACAGCCATAAAATGCAACCTCTCCTGGTTAGCACAGACTCCAGGATGATAGCTGGGGGAGACTAGATGGTCCCAGAGGCTCCTTCCAATCCCAACCATGCTGGGATACTGCAGTGACCACCTTTGAAAGAAAACAAGCCCCATTTCTGAAATATTAAATACAGAGACTGTTACAGGTGTTCAGAAGCAGGTGAATGGTTTCTTTAAGGTTGGTGACCCTCCAGCAGTGTTCCCCAGAAACTGAGGCTCCTGCAGAGACTGTGCAGCATGGCAGATGTGATCAGACCAGCCATGGTGTCATCACACTGGCAGGAGCATAGCAGAGCACAGAGGAATGTTTGCATGTCAAGCACAGACTGAGACACTGGCTTGCAAATCTAATGACTGCTTCTCAAGAAAGCCTCTTCAGCAGGGAGAAGAGGGGAAAAAAACCACCAACAAAACAAAACCAAGACAGAGGAATTCTTATGCAAGAAATATCTCTGGGTCTCTTTCTTACCACTTCCTCCTGTCCCTTCGTGTAACCAAGCCATTATCTCATGGCCACTGCTAAGCTGCATCACACCCTGGCTTGTGGGGTTCCAAGAGACCACACGTGAACATCAAAACACACTCTCCTGGTGTCAACAAGAACCTCACCCTCTCACCAAGACATGGCTTGGACTGGCCAGTTTTGTCCTGTTAAACCAAGCAACATCACAAATTACAGTGTGCAAGCATTAATGGAGACCACACCCAGGAAGGGATTTGCTGTCTAAGAGTGTGACAGAGCTGGACAGTGGCAACGAGACAGCAATTGCTATCACACCAAAGCTGCAGATCAGGTTTTAACTTGTCTAACCAGCCCCTCTGCACCACACCAAGGGCACCAAGCTACCACCACCCTGCAACCTGTGCTCTCAGCTCTGCCTTCCTGCACTGCCAGCCTTTAATGCATGTCGCAAGTGGAGCCAGCAAAAGCTTCTCCAGAACTGATCTTGGCCTGCAAGCATAGACCTGAGGTGGTAATTCATCTGGGTGGTTTGCAAATGGGAGAGGTTTGAGGACCAGTGTGGTGGAATGAAGCTCATTTCATCTGAAGGTACAGGTGATCAAACTCAGATCCTTGTGCACTGACTGCATGGAAGTCAGTGGAATCACTGAAGACTCAGGACAGAATGATACTTATCATCCTCAGTTAAATAGTTTCTGGAAGGAGCAAGTTTCCCTGGACTTCTACAAGAAGTCTAACCTTACAGACAGGTGCATATTAAATATCTAAAGATATCTGTTAAAGGGCAGGTGTCAAGAGGCTGGGGCCAGACTCTGCTCAGTGGTGCCCAGGGACAGCCCAAGGGGCACTGGGCACAAACTGGAACCCAGGAGGTTCCACCTGAGCAGGAGGAGAAACTTGTTTGGTGTGAGGGTGTTGGAGCCCTGGCCCAGGCTGCCCAGAGAGGCTGTGGAGTCTCCTTGTGTGGAGAGATTCCCAAGGCAGCTGGAGGTGATGCTGGGCAAGCTGCTGTGGGTGCCCCTGCTGAAGCAGGGGGGTTGGACTGGGTGATCCCTAGAGCTCCCTTCCAACCCCCACCACGCTGGGATTCTGTGTTGTGGGACACAGAAGCCACAGTAAGAACAGCATGAAACAACTTGCCAGGTGATCTCTCTCATACAGGTACACCATCACAGCCAGAAATGCAGAGGGGGTGAAAACTCTACAGAAGGACAAAAGAGACTGTTCCAGACACACCTCATCATTCACCACAGAGAGACTCTCTTTAGCAAGGTATTGCTGACTACACATGGATATTTAAACCCCAGTGGTCCAGCTAGAGGCCAGTTCTGGCTCAACGGCTCCTGATGTGCTGTTGACCCAGAGCTAAACTAATTAGCCTGTTTCCTTTTCAAGTGTCCTCCAACACGACTTGCCTGTGTCACTCCACACTGGAGAACTCTGAAGCAGCCTAATTACACTGGCAAACGTTTGAAAACTACGCTTAGACGACACAGACTGCAAGAGGTTAGCTCCCTCCTGGTACAAAAGGACTCTGATTCAGGACTCTGGGGCAGCTCCTCTTCACAGCCAGTAGAGCTCTGCAAGTCCAGGAAGCACACTAATGGAGAAAAAACAAACTGAGTTTTGGCAGACAGACCAGAGTCGTGTCACCAGCCCTCCCCTTCCGAGGCTGATGCAGTGCAAATGTGGCTGCTGAGCCTGCTACAGCCTTGACTAAGTGGGAGGTGGGCAGGAGGAGGGAAACACCAGCCTTGTTCTCTGCTGGTGACAACAGCCCAGGGGCACAGCTCAGCTTTAGAAGCAGCTAAAACGTTAAGCATTGAAGTGAGATTCTGTCCCAAAACTTCCTGTGGGTTGCATTTGCACCTCAGTTTTTCTACCTGTAAAATAATAATTACCCAACACACCAGTTCTTGTAGGACTTAATTAGCACTTGTCAACCTCCTTGGCTCCTCAAGGGAAGAGGAGCTCTGCACCACAAAGTACTAATTAATGGAGGAATCCTTTGGAACAAAGTATACAATTCTGTTGTTGTCAGATCTAATAGAGTCATGAAAAACTAGGGCTGGAAGGGGTATCAAGAAGTAACCTAGGCTCTTCTCCTGCCCTGAGGCATGATCAAGTATATCTAAATCACTCTTGAGAGATGAATCCCCCTAAATCTTGGGATGCTCAGGCTGAAGATAAAGAATAAAGATGAACTCATATTACATTTGCCCTGCACCTTGGCTCTGCTGAGCACAGACAAATGCACCCTCAGGTAGGGCATGTGAGGCCTCTGAGGCTCTCCCTGCACTGGCCTTTTCTGCACCCACAGTGAAGGTGGACTGAGAGATCAACCAGGCTTCCCAAACAATTATTACTATTGCTCATGTGGTTAAAAGCCCCAGTGTAGCATATAGTCCTCAAATCTCAAAATCAGAATTAATGAGACACAAAAAGTGAAGAAAACCTCCCAACAGGGATTAGAGCAGAGACAGACCTTAAAGGATACACTAATGATTATGTGGGACTTCAGTGAAGAACCAGGAATTCCGTGCATCCATGGCAGAACCACACGACTTCTGTCAGAAGCCATGAGCAGAGTCTGGCCCCAGCCTCTTGCCCCCAGCCTTTAGGTCTTGCTCAGCATTGAGCAGATCCCCCCTGGGGCTGCTCTTCTCCAGGCTAAGCAGCCCCAGGGCTCTCAGCCTTTCCTCCTGCCAGAGCTGCTCCAGTGCCCTCAGCATCTTCCTAGCCTCTGCTGGACTCTCTCCAGTAGTTCCTTGTCTCTCTTCAGCTGGGGAGCCCAGAACTGGACACTCAGGTGTGTCCTTAGTAGGGCAGAGGAGAGAAGAGAACCTTGTCCCAGCCTGCTGGTCACACTCTTGCTAATGCACTCCAGGAGACCATTGGCCTCCTTAGCCATGAAAGCATGTTATTGGCTCATTGTGAAATTGTTATCCACCAGGACTCCCAGGTCCCTCTCTGTGGAGCTGCTTTCCAGCAGGTGAATCCCTAATCTGTCCTGCTGCAAATACTTTCAAAACATTTTTGTAACGTTATTTTCTCTCCCCTTTTCAACCCCAGGAGTCCAGCTCAAGTACAGTCTGGCCTAATACACAGCTCAGATGTGGCTGCTGAAGCATTGCACAGCCTGAAGTTTAAAGTTTCCCTTTTTTATTTTAGGCTGGAACATTAGTTACACAAAGATTTTTGTTTTAGAGGGTTTTTAAGATGCTTTAATTGTAAAAATATGTCAGGTCAAACAGTCTCTCCAAGACATACAGACACACAGTACAGTAGGAGATACCTTTTATTTGATTAACTGCATGCAGAAAAGCTTTTGAAACTTATCCTTTCTTCATCAGGCTGGTGGATAAAAGCTAAGTGAGGGAACTGATACAGCACTTCAGGAGTTTATTAAATTAACCAATTAAACTGAGGCAGTATACAACACACAGGGGCCAAGGCAAACAATAGAAGGTGGAACACACTCCTGGGGCTGTGATAATAGTGTGGTGTCAGCATTTCCATTATGAAACTACTGCAGAGCTATTGTGGGAGGTGTACAATAAAAAAAATCATATCAAAAAGCCTCAAAGCACCAAATTTGGTCATTCTAAGGGATTCCCAATCATCCCAGGTGGATAGGAGAGCAAGACACAAACCATTTCTTCATCCCCCCAAAGTCTGGGTGCTCAATGTTAGGTTCAGATCCCAGTGTTGCAGGTTGCTCCTTCCCTTCCCAAGCAGTGCTGATTCTTTGGGTATCAGAGATTCAGCTGTTTCACTTTACATCTTGCAGCACATGAAAACCTTCTCATGAGGTACAAACCTTTTCACATAGCCACAGAGCACAGTAGAGGGAAAAAAGCTCCAAAACCAAACCAAACCAAATCCCCAACAAAGCAACACCCCAGAAGGAAAAAGAGTCCACTAATGGAAACACTGACACATCATCTACTGTAACAGCAGGATCAGCAGCAACT
Organism: Galbula dea; assembly: GCA_013399015.1. Classification (NCBI taxonomy): domain Eukaryota; kingdom Metazoa; phylum Chordata; class Aves; order Piciformes; family Galbulidae; genus Galbula; species Galbula dea. Next base: position 78,252 of record VWZX01007837.1, read on the forward strand.
GTAACTCTCCTTCAGGAGGTTACACCTGCAATGCTTGCTTTGGCCTTGCCTACTTTCTGTGTGCCTTGGTCTAACTAGTTCATTTAACAAGCTCCAGGAGTATTTAGCTGCCTGGCTCAAACTGTTGGACATGATGTAAATGTGGGGAGCATGGCTTTGTGACCACAGGTTGTTCTCAGGATGGCACATCCCTGGCTGGATACAACATCCCAGCTCTGCTCTGGGGGCACTTCCACTGGGCTCTGTTTCCTCTCTGGAAACCAAACACATCCAGCTCAGTTCCAGGCAGCATGGAGCAGCCACACAGCTCTGGGTGTGAAAGCAGCTTGACAAACGAAGGCTAAATTGAATTAGCTGAGCAGGGGCTGGAGAGCACTGGGGAAGCACATGGGTGTTTTAGAAGAGACAGGATGCCATGCTGGGTAAGGACCAGCCCAGGAGCCCCACTGCTGTCCTAGCCCTTGTTAGGGATGACCCTGCAGGAGCCACTCCATGTGTTTTTCTTTCCCCTCTTGCCCTTTTCCTGCTTTGATTCTAAAGTTTTCCAAGAGATTGCATCACCCTGTTTGTACAAAACATGCATTTGCATAACATCTCACACAACAAGGTCCTGGTTACAGCTGGGGCTTTCAGACACAGGAGTTAGAAAGAAAAATATTAGCAAATTCGATGTCTTTAAATGCTCATTGTGGGTATTTTGTAATCAACATTTCTCCACTAAAGACTCAACTGTGCTGTGCTGCCAAATGACGCAGGGCAAGGGAAGGTCCTGCGTGGAAGATGTTGGCTGGTGCTGCTCCTTGCAGGCAGAACCTGCAGCACATCTTGGAGCTGGAAAAGGGATGGACTATTCTGTAGGCTAAGAGTGATAATCTAGAAGAGCTGCATGGCTCTGACATCCTGACAGAGATGTTTTTCTGTCCTGAGCTCCAGTTCCACCAGCTCTCCTCACAGGGCATTTGTGCCTTCAAAGCCAAATCCTTTAGTTCAGCTTCATGTGGACACAGCTTAGTCCTGATCTAATCAAATATTGTGATCAAAAAAAACCCTTTTGGATCACTCCCAGAGTTGACATTATTTCTACCCAATGTGTCTCCTTTATACTCTCTCCAAAATGGCAAGTAGCAAATGAAGAGGAAGAGGAGAAAGGAAATTGAGACAAATAGTGACAGATCTTCCACAGCCCAGGCTCACAGCTAACTGTCTAACCAGGAGGCTGTGAAAGAGGCATGTGAGCCAGCAATAGCATCAGCAGGAGCTGAGCTGGAGCCTCAAGTTCTGGCAGTAGCAGTGGCAGTGCCCCAACAACAACACTCAGGAGGAGGAAGGCCAGTGGCAGCAGCCCCTGGGGCTGTCCCACAGCTAGGATCCTCACCTCTTCCACCAGGGAAAGTGGAAGATTCCTGGGTGCACCAGAAGCCTGGCCTTGTAACTTGGAGGAGGAGGAAAACCAGCTCTAACCTCGATCCAAAGCACCACAGTTCTCCTACAAGCAGAGGCAGGACCCAGTCTGGCAGTGCAGGCTGCACAACAGCAGGGAAGCAGCAGCACCAGGGTGAATGATGCTTTCCTACATCCCTTCTCAAAGCTTGGATTGTAGACATTTGGCTTGTGACCTTAACATGCAAACTGGGTTTGAACAGGGTGATTTCCACCCAGCTCAAGGAAAAATAATGGATATTAAAGTTATCATCATTGACCTTGTCATTCCTACAGGTCTTAAAGATTCCTTCTGCAAAGCTGGGTGGTGCCAAGAACCCTAGCAAAGTGCCAGGACTAAGCCAAAGAGAATGAGATGGACAAATGCAACCAGCTTGTTCATTAAGCCAGTGACAGACTTTGACATTCTGAATTTTCACCTGGTGTCCTACACTCCCAAGCATGATTCCACTGTGCCTCCTGCAGCACACAGCCTGACAGCATAATGCAGCTGAGAGAGCCAGGACTGACCAGCTCCTGCAGAGCTCTGTGGAAATTCTGCCTCCACTTCTGTGAAACCTGTGATTTAGGTTCTTGCCAGCCAAAGCTGTCACATCTCCTGCACAAATATCCCAGCACAACTGCTGCAGTAATAGCACTCATGATTCCAGAGCTGGAGTTGTGACCCAATGCTGTGCAACATCCAGGTACTCCTGCAGTCTGGATTAAATCCTTTCCACATTGAGCATTCCTTCTCTGTGTGCTCCAGCTGAATTTGGATGTTATCTTCTTGATCTCAGGAGCTAGGTTTGGTTTTTCTTTCTTTATTTTGAAGTTCTTAAAATTAAAATGGGAGGGTTTGCCCTTTTAAAGGGGAAGAGAGGCTGGAGTGAGTAAAACCTCTTCCCTTTCCTGATCTCCTGCCCAGCTGGCTAGGACAGAGCTGGGCATGAGGTCAGACTCCTGTTACTTTAACACAGCAGGGCTGGTTCCCCAAAGTATTTCTCTACATAAGCAGAACTCAAAGATTTCCTTCTCCAGCAAACACCTGAGCAGAATTGACTCACTCACCATGGCTGCAGCTGGCACAGATGTCTCAGCCCTAGTGCCAACTCTACTTATGTTCTTGAAATGCTGAGAGGAGAATTTTCCTTCTTTGACTTCCAAAAAGGTTTGTTCATCTATATTTTGCACAAAATGATTAGTACTATGCCCATTTTTGTCAAAGGGAGAGAGACATGAGCTGGGGCAAAACGTATTTGGTACTCCACATCTGGAGTCCTGGGTCCAGTTCTGGGCTCCCCAGCTGAAGAGAGACAAGGAACTGCTGGAGAGAGTCCAGCAGAGACTAGGAAGATGCTGAGGGCACTGGAGCAGCTCTGGCAGGAGGAAAGGCTGAGAGCCCTGGGGCTACTGAGCCTGGAGAAGAGCAGCCCCAGGGAAGATCTGCTCAATGCTGAGCAAGAGCTAAAGGCTGGGGGCAAGAGGCTGGGGCCAGACTCTGCTCAGTGGTGCCGAGGGCCAGACCAAGGAGCACTGGGCACAAACTGGAAGCCAGGAGGTTCCAGCTGAGCAGGAGGAGAAACTTGTTTGGTGTGAGGGTGTTGCAGCCCTGGCCCAGGCTTTGCAGAGAGGTTGTGGAGTCTCCTTCTGGGGAGAGATTCCCAAGGCAGCTGGAGGTGACCCTGGGCAAGCTGCTGTGGATGACCCTGCTGAAGCAGGGGATTGGACTGGGTGATCCCCAGAGGTCCCTTCCAGCCCTCACCATGCTGGGATTCTGGGATATCTGTGAGACCAGCCACAGAGCAAAGTCATTTTTCAAGCTCAGGAAACATTAGAATGCAGCTATCCCTAATCAAATCACTTTTTATTTTTTCTGCCTGGCTTCCTTTAAAAATAATGCATCTATGATCATGGTGTGCATGAGCATGCATCTCTAATAACTTTTGAATGAGTTGGTTGCTTTCAGCTCAATTTGACAGGGAGACAAGAGTTCCAGAGCTGGCAGTGCCATGAGTTATGTGAAAATTGGCAACTGGATAGAAAAGAGATCTTGGGGCTGGGAAGTTGTAACACGAGTTCACCCAGTGCTGGGCACAAGAAAATGACACTGTAAAGGCACTGACACATGGAATAGCCTCAGAGGGTGACAGTTGGCCCAGAGGTAGAAAGCCACAGTCCCCCAAGTACTACCTGAATTCTGAAGGACATGGTAACCAATGTCACCTCTCTACAAATGAACAGCCTGCAAGATACAGCACTCCAAAGAGCAGACAAGACAGCTGAAAACTTCAAAGGAAGCCTACAAGCAAAAAATATTACTAGTTTTAACTAAAGCCTGGCCTGGCCACTCCTCTTACACTTAGGTACCCATTAACTTCAGGAGAGGGACTTCTGCTATACCCCCCAATATGCCTCAGATCATCTAAGCCCACTCCTTCCTGCCCGAGCAGTGCATTTCAGCTCAGTTGGATTACTCAGTGGTAATGTTAAGCACCTGCCAAAGTGTTGGCAAGCTTGAGTCCTAAGGCTTGGTCTAGGCACAGCTTTTGTACTTGAAGAACTGGTTCACTTAAAGGTTTGGGTTTGTTTTTAAAGAAACCAACAGAATAATTAGAGCCATGGAAGCCCTTTAAAGTGGACATGCTTTTATGGCTCCAACAGGAGCTTCCAAGAGCACAGCTATTCCCAGCTCTGCTGCACTGCTCCAGCTGCTCTCCCACTCTAGGGGCTTGTGCCAAGGCCATTAAGAGCAGCTCCAACTTTTGCACCTTGAGCAGCTCTACAAGGAGATGCCAGCCCACTATGGTCTACTGAAAGCTCTCCAGGCAATTCATCCACAAAACACACCTGATGGAACAAGCACCATGGGCAAACCTCTGTGTGAGGAGCATTTGGGCTGGAAAGGGTAAAAACAAAAGTAGGATTTTGTTTTCCTCCATAATTTTCTTCCTATCCTGTGTGTGTGCCCATAGGGAAAACAAAGCAAAAACCACACAACCAAAACACCTCAGAGCTTGGAGTTTCATGTGTGACCAGCAGGACTGGGCAGGGATTATCCTTCTGGACTGGACACTGGGAAGGCCACAGCTTGAACCCTAGGGTCAGGTTTGGGCTCCTCACTCCAAGGACACTGAGGTGCTGGAGTGTGGCCAGAGAAGGGCAGTGAAGGTGGGGAAGGGTCTAGAGCACAAGTGTTTTGAGGAGCAGCTGAGGGAACTGGGGTTGGTTGGCCTGGAGAAGAGGAGGCTCAGGGGAGACCTTCTCACTCTGCAACTCCCTGAGAGGAGGCTGGAGCCAGGTGGGGGTTGGTCCATTCTCCAAGCAACAAGATGAGAGGAAATGGCCTCAAGTTGTGCCAGGGGAGATTGTGGTTGGATATTAGGAAAAATGTCTTCCCTGAAAGAGTGGTTAAGCATTAGCCTATGCTGCCCAGGCCAGTGGTGGAGTCACCGTCCCTGGAGGGATTGAAAATACATCTAGATGTGGCACTGAGGGCCATGGTTTAGTGGTGACTTGGCAGTGTTAGGTTAATGGTTGGCTTGATGGTCTTGGAGGTCTTTTCCCAACAAAACAATTCTCTGATAATTCAATTCTGAGAGTTCAGAGGTAAGGAAGGTGGAAAAAAGTCAAGACTGCTTCAAAAGATGACAACAAAAAGAAGTGTCCATCCTAAGGAAAACATCCCAAACCTTGGGAGATGTTAGGGACAAGGGAGTGGGCCAGTGAACTAACACATTTGGATTGCTGAGAGGTTAAAAAAATTGTCACACTTTCAAAGAAGAAAAAGACAAAGGACATTAAAAGTAAACAGGAAATTTGGGAAATCTACTTCACTCAAAGTAGCAAACATCTGGAATAAATTGTCAAGAACTTAAGACCATCAAAGCAAACTATTAATGAGGTTAAGAGGCAGCTAGACTAGAGGAGGAGACTGAAGAACACAGTGACAAAGGAGAGAGGTGGAGCTGAGAGAAACCTGGAGGCAACAGGCTCCTTAGCCTCGAGCCTTTGTTCCTGTCTCTCCAGTGCTTCCTTATCTTCCCAATGTTCCAGGCAGAAAATATTGTGGGTTTTTTTCTGCTGCATTTTTGGTTTATGGAAAGGAAACAATGGGGTTTTTTCTCCCTAGGAATTCCGTGCTGGAATCTGTGCCATGGAACTTCATTGCTGAGCCTCCACATGTCTAAGTGCAACTAAGAAAAGTACAAGAAAACTTGACCAGCCTCTGCTCCTTCCACCTAGCAGAGCTTCCTGAAGTCTCAGTCCTCCCTTTTGCACTTCAAACTAAGAACAATTCCTACTTCTGTTACAGAATGTTTCTTAAAGAAGAAAAACCTCCTCCCTTTAATCAAAAGGATTTAGTAAACATCTCCATGAATTCAAGAGCTGTTGTTTAAAAGAGTCATTTGTTTTAAAGTAATTCCAACCAGGCTAAACAACACCTTTAAAGATGACAAAAAACAGTAGGCACAAATGAATAAAGAGTCTAAGAAGGAAATACTCTGCATGACTTATCCCTTAATATCCAGATCCCTCTCTAGAAGAGAGAATCAGAAAGCTATGCTGGCCCTTACTCAAAAGAAGAGAAAGGTCTTCCATCTCTGCCTGGATTGTTATGAACTGTATTAGTTACATCCATGGTCATTAACATCCTTTAAAAGATGATCTTGGGATTCCATTTTCCACCTCCTGTTCCTGAGCAATGGAACATTCATAAAACAGTAGAGAGAAACAACTCAGGAGAAAGAGAACAGGAAGCCTCCAAGAGCCTCTCTGGCCAGTTACATTAAACTCAACTGCAGCTTCAGCCCAAACTGATTCAGGAGCAGCAGTGTATATCTGTATATGAGCTTTCCAGGATAGGAAGTTCCTCTGGGTGCCACAGAAGAGGCAACTGGGGAAAGCTTAAGAGCCCCAGTGAATAAAGTGCTTATTAGACATAAGAGACTCCACAGCAGCCTTCATTCCTTGTCTGATAGCACAGGGCCAGCTCCTGCTGTTTGCTATCAGCACAAGGACCCACATCTCAAAGTCAGCTTGGCCCAAGCTCTGCTTCAGCCTCCACTGCTTCTCCACTAGTTCTTCCCAGGTCCCTGTCTGCCCCTCTCCAGCTCAAGAGGAGCCAAGGAGTCTGTCCTGGGGCCACCCTGCTCTAACAGGGTCACAGGGAGGGCTGACTGGTGCTTGCTTAGACAAAGCCCCATGCTGCCCCACAGCACTGGGAGTTTGTTTTTAACCCAAACCCCAAGAAATGTGCCTTGGTCCTTGCAAGGAGCAATGAGCTGGATCAGAAGTGTTTTCAATGGCTGGATGCATTCTAGTTACCCAAATCCACTGGTGAATTTAGCCAGCAACTAACACAGTGGTCACAAGAGGAGAGATGTCTCCTTCAGGAGCCACTTTAGACCTAGCTGCTCACCTCAAAGGCCTGAGGTGTCCTCTGGGCCACCCCTCACTGTAAAGAGGGCACCCAACTCCCTATTCCTCACTGCAGCACTTAACAAGATGCCACAAATGCTCACAGGGTTACACTGGCCAAGGCTTCTTGCTTTTCTCCCAGTTCCAGCAACAGAACCAATGGCAGAGAGGCTTCAGGGCACTCTGCTCCATTGTCCTGCACTGGTTTTACCTTGCCTTTTAAACAGGGAGAAACCAGAGGAGGAGAGGCCAGAAGGAGCCAGCAGGAAAACAAACAAGATTGCAAGTTTGCTCCAGGAGATAGGTGTGAGGAGAGGCAACCTGGGCAGATCCCTCTGGTGAGAGCACACTGGCCAGTACCTCAGCCCCTGGAGCTTAACCCAGACCTGGTACACACAGGTGCAAAACACAAGAGCTCTTTCCTATCAAAGCAGGTGGTTGGGGGTTTTTTGCAGTGCCTGAGAGGTGCTTTAATGAGCTCACTGTGTTGTAGTGGCTGGGAAAAGGTGAGAAGCCAGGGGGTTACTGTGCCCCAGCCAGACACAGCTGACTAAACAGGGCTCTGAAAGTCTTTCCCAGCCAATGTAAGACAAAACAAATCAACAGAACCCCCAGGGCCTTCCTCTCCCACCCCTCACAAGGAACCAGTTCCCCAGGCAGAAGCCTAGGGTTGATCCAAGGCCCCAAACTCTCCCATTAATGTGCTGCTGGGAAAAAAACACTGGCATATGTGAGCATATGAGGAGTCACCTCCACACTGGTCATGCAAGAGCAGGAACAGGAGAGCCAGGCTGTGTGTGTAACACACAAAACAATCTCAATAATGGAGCCCAGCAGCCTCTCCTCTTCTCCCTCAACTGGCAATGGCTGCTGAGGGGTGGGGTGCAGTGGAGCTCATCAGGGCTAACAACCTGGAGGAACACCCAGAGCCACCCTCCCGGCCCCACAGAGGTGGGAGAAGGTTCTAGATGTCAATTATGCTTGGGGAAGGGCCCTCAACAGCAGACCTCAGCTCCTGGGGAGGCATTTGCAGAGCAGGGTTTCACCAGCACAGCCATGGCTGAGGGAAAGCTCTGCTCCTGGTGCCAGCCTAAGCAGAGGCAGTGCCAGCAGCCAGGCACAAACAACAAAGAATTCCTGGCCTGCCTAGCCTCTGGGCTCTGTGCTTCTGCTGACCAAACACCTAGCTGCTAGGATAGTCTGCAAAATAAATCATGCTCCTCCTGTCAGAAGGCACACTGAGGAATCCATTAAACTGAAAGGGACAGTTAGCAATGGCAACACATCCACAGATGAGGACTCCAGGTATTGCCATGCCTGACCTTAACTACTTGAGTTAGCATTCCTAGGCCCCTGCTTTATAACCAGGAGGGTCAGAGAGATGCCTGAAGAGATGAACTGAAGTGCCTAAAATGCCTGTTCAAGCACCTCCTCTGGAGGTAATCTAGACCAAAACTCCTGCTCCAAGGAGCACCCCCCAAAGCAAGTTCCCCAGGACCAGGTTTGGGATGGAGTCTCCAGCAATGGAGACTCCACAACCCATCAGGGCAGCCTGTTCCAGTATTTGATCCCCATCACAGTGGAGGAGTTGAAGTGGAATTTTCTGCATTTCAGTTTATGCCCATTGCCTCTCCTCCTGTCAGTGGCCACCCCTGGGAAGAAGATGGATTTGTTGTGCTCAGTTCCACAGAAAATGTTAAACAGCATTGGCATTGTGTTTTCACACAGAAAACTCATCCTTCAGGCAGCCTGCACCTCTGTACATCAGTGCAAACTCGAGGTGTGTCCTCAGGTAACCCCTGCTGGCAAGGGAACAGCAGCAGAGACGAACTGGATCTAGGAAAGTTTCTGGATTAGACAGAAGAGGCTACAGGGGGATCAGAAACAGCAGTTACTAAGAAAGGAAAGTTTGGAACGAATTTTTAACCACATTGCCTAGAAACATACCTAACCTTCACTGCTGCTGGACTAGGGAGGAGGGGTGGGGTGGGGTGGGCTTGCTTACAGGCAACCAACACCTGAAGCAATTATTACATTCTGGCTGGGGCCTGAATTTTGTGCCCAAGTTGGCAAGCCAAGTTTTAAGAAATATATGCCAAATGTAAGGTAATCCTGAAGAAAGAGAGTTGGACATGGAGAAAAATAAGGTAATCCCAAAGAAAGAGAGTTGGACATGGAGAAAAGATCCCTGAGAGAAAACACTGGAAAAATAACCCTGAAAAAAAGCAAAGTCTTGCAGTGAGTTAATATTCATTAGAAAGAGGATGGAAAGGATGAAATTGGCTTAATTTGCAGACAGAAAGATTTAGGTTAGCATTATCCTCAAAGTTTTTGCTTACCAGCTTGCATTAGGAAGAATGAACCTCTGTAGCTTGAAGGCCAGAGGTAAGCCTGTGTGCCTTTCTGTCCTCTCTTCAGCCTTGTTCTGAAACCTTGAACAGTGCAAAAACCATAAGCACCACCTGACATCTGATGCCTGAGTGACTTCAGCTCACATTAGTGGAACAGTCAGTACTCATTTGGTTGGATATGTGATTTTTGTGGAGCTCATACACAGTAGCATGAGACTTTGTATGTGTGTTTGATCCGTGCAAGAGCATTTGCCAGGCTCACCACTCAAGCAGTTTCCAAATGAAGGCTGTAAATAAAACATCCCTTGTGCACTCCTCCCCTGCAAGCAGCTCCTTACTTTGCTGGGGGTGCTGTCATTTCTTTGGGTCTGGATAAAAGCCTCAAGCAAGAGCTTGTCAATCATCTTCTCTACTGTTCCATGACCTCCCATTGCCTACCTATGACCCCATCCTATAAGGACTGGTCATGTACCTGTGAAAAACCCCACATCCTTGGGAGAAAAGAGCCACTGTGTGAGAGAGGTAAGCACTGTGCTTGTGCAAGAAGCTCAGCCTGTGATGAATAAGCCATGAGGTGGAAAAAAAGAGTCAAGTAAACTCTGGCATTGCATGAAGTGTCCCCAGGTCTAGTCAAGCTGCACCTCTTGTGGGAGGGACAGGTCTGGGTGATAGGGCAACTGTTTTAAATGTGGCAGGAACATATGGAAGAAGTGCTAAAGCCATCTCCACATCTTCAGCAAGATTCATGCAAGAAAGGGCTGGCTTTTGCTCCTAGCTGTGTCCACTAATATTTTTAAGAGAGATAATCACTGGTAGATACAAGTGGGAATCACTTACTTACACCAGAGAAAGAACTGTTGTTGCAGGAATATGCTTCTGGATGTGGGGGGAGTTTGATTATGTCCATTTTTTTTCTGCTAAGAGCCTTCTGCTTCCAGTTGTTCTTTATTAGTGAGTGCAGGGTTTTGCTGGAACAACAAAAAATGCAGGTGAGGATGAAAGTCACAGCCCTGAGTCATGCAGATGCTGAAGCTTGTTTGTGTAATTTCTGCCCCTCCTGCTGAGGGCAGAATTGGACACCTTGCCCTCATGTTCTCCTTCTACAAAGACTAAGATGCAAATGGAAAATAAGTGACTTCTTACTTCCTCTCAGGGGCTGTGGGGCTGTGGTGCCAACACCACTGATGCAAAAGGAAACCATTTTCATTAGCTGTTAACAGCAGAAGCTTGTTTGACTTTGGCTGCAGCATCCTGACTCCCACGCAGGAAGTGTTCGTGCAACGTTCCACATAGGCAGAGCAGCTCCAGTTCCTAGAAGGCCAAACAGGAGAAACTGTGGCCCCTTTTAGAAACTACACTGCTCTTGGATTAGAAAAGCCCCTGAGTTCAGTTCTTGTCTTTGTCCCCAGACTTTCAACAGTCTTTGGCAAAGCACATCATCCCAGCCTTCGCCTCACCAGTAAGCCAAGGCTAATGGCCAACGGCTGCAGACCAGGAGTTCCTGTGAGTCCATGGGCAACCTCCCACACATAATGAGGTGGAAATTCCCCATTCCTGCTTTCTAAGGGTGCCTAGGTAAATTCTACCATGAGAAAAGCAGCCACTCTTCCACTGTTTCTGTTCTTTCACACCAAAGCAGATGAGTCAAGTGGCTTCTGAAACTGGCCACATCACCGAGACCAAGAGGGCATCCTGCACATTCACAAGAGCTTAAGGTTGGTTTATTAACACTTTCATTGCTAGGGGCTGTGACATGGAACAACATTCTATTTACCAAATACTCTTCCTGGTGCAATAGCTTAGAGGATTTCTCAATTAATACATGGAGCTTATGTAGAAAAGACAAGAGGTTAGGCAACACTGCAGTGCCCAGTGGCCCATCTGGTGAACATTAGGATTGTCAATAAATCATGAAAGCAGCAGTTCATCAAGGAAATTCCATTTCAAACCACTGACAGGGGGGAAAAGGATGGGAAAGAACTCACAAAATTGGTATTTTCATCTTTCATAAAAACAGGAGCATTAAACAACTTTAATCTAATTTCAATTGTTTTATTGGTTCTCTTCTGATGACCACATGGCTTCACAGACTGAATGCTTAGCCCTTTGTCTTGCACACAAAAGCATTATGAAATGACTTAGGGCATCATCCCAGGAGAAGCTCATCTCCTTCCTCTTAGTCCTTCTCCTCACCGTGGGTGATAACGTAACAGAGGTTCTTATAGTCAAGGTTACCAGAGACATCTGGAGGGAAAGCAGCAAACATCTGGTTGATCTGCCAAGCAAACAGGAGACAAGTGTTACAAATGCAGGGCAGTGGGACAGCTTTGGCCCAGGTCAGCACCCTTCTGCCTTGATCCATCAATCACTGTGGAGAATTTTTCCTTTGCTTCAGCCAAATAGAAACAGAATTAGGACACAACTGGTTAACACAGTCCTGCTAGAAGCCCAAGTTCCCTGTGAAAGAGAGCTCTCCCTGAAATCCAGGTGGGCCCTGGCCAAATAACCTCCTACAGCCTGCACTCAAGTCTCTTCTTGCCACGAACCAACTCCACTCCCTCTCCTCTTCTGAAAATCGAGTCCCTCTACATTCATCCCAGCCAGCAGGATCCATGTTCAGCCTCACACAACCCACAAAGGCAGTACCCATTTCAGAACCCATTTCAGCTTTCAAACAACATAACTCTCCCAGAAATGGGAACCAGATCACAGTCCCCACCCAAACCCACTTGAACTCCAGCTCACCATAGGAAGGAGCAGCAAGAGATAGGCCACGCTTCCACTTGGATGGAAGTCCAAAGAATTGGTTTGACTTTCATTTAGCCATGGAGCTATTCAGAAGAGATGCTTTGAATTGTTCCTAATTGCTAGAGCTGGCATCACCCTTCTCTCAGGCTGGATTTCAGCTGAATTCATGCATTTAAAGAGGGGCAAACACTCACTGCTGCACAGTAGCTGGGGATAGATTTTGATTCTGAATAAAGAAGGTCCTTACCTCTTCTTGACTGAACCGGTCTGCCTGTGTCATAAGCATTTCTTTGATGCTGTTCAAATCAAATGAAATAGCCTGATTAAAGGGTGATAATGGCACATGACAATTCAGATGGCAAGATCCCTCCTGAAGTTGCATGAAAGGAAATCTGTGTGACCGCATAAATTAGAGCCGTTAATCCTTCCATGATATTGTAAGAGATTTTCTGTGGGCACCCATCAGTGTCAGTGCCTCGCTCTGCCAGCTCATTTTGCTTTTGTGACATTTCAGAGAGGTTTAAAATTGTTTAAGGTTATTACTCTAATTGAAATACAGCAATTTTGTATGCTTATCTTCACCCAAACCGGGAGGGTTGCTCACTTCTGTTTAAAATTTGGATCACTTAACAAAACCAAAAGAGAGAATGTTTCCTGTAAAATCTGAGGATGAAAGGAACAGAGCATGAAATGAGAAAGAGGACTTGAAAGAGAGCTCCAACAGCTATTCCCAATCATCATCTGAGAATCCCTTTATTTGCATGCAGCCGTTCCCAGAGGAGGCTGTGAAGCTGCATGAGACCTGTTGTGTTTCACGGTACAGTGTCTTGATCTGGAGCTACAGCACTGGAACAGGGAGCTTATCCCACACACAATCTGCATCCTATGCCATTGCATCAAAGAGGATGTTTTGGGGACAGGCCCTCAGCTGTTTGCAAACCCATTGTGGGAAGTCAGCTGAGCATGTAATATTTTTACCTAGGTCCATAGGTAAACAGAAAAGCCAGGAAGGATGATTACTGATTCCAGTATAACCCAATAAATGTCTTTATATTTCACCCAGTTACTCATGTGCTCATGATTCATGTTACTCATGTACTCATGTGAGAGTTGTGCTCAACGGAGTCCAAGTCCGGTTGGCGGCCGGTCATGAGTGGTGTCCCTCAGGGGTCAGTGTTGGGGCCTCTCCTGTTCAACATCTTTATTGATGACCTGGATGAGGGGACAGAGTGCACCCTTAGTAAGGTTGCAGATGACACGAAGCTGGGTGGGAGTGTCGATCTGCTTGAGGGTAGGCAGGCTCTGCAGAGGGACCTAGACAGGCTGGATAGATGGGCAGAGACCAATGGGATGAGTTTTAATAAGGGTAAATGTAGAGTCCTGCATTTTGGTCGTAACAACCCCCAGCAGCGCTACAGGCTCAGGGAGGTGTGGCTGGAGAGCTCCCCAGCAGAGAAGGACCTGGGGGTGCTGATTGACAGCCGGCTGAACACGAGCCAGCAGTGTGCCCAGGTGGCTAAGAAGGCCAATGGCATCCTGGCTTGTATCAGGAATAGTGTGGCCAGCAGGAGCAGGGAGGTGATCTTGCCACTGTACANGGGAGGTGGTGGGGTCACCATCCCTGGAGGTTTTTAAGAAGAGGATGGATGTGTTTCTTCAGGGGATGATTTAGGGGTAAGAGTAGTGTAGGGCTATCGGTTGGACTAGATGATCTTGAGGCTCTTTTCCAACCCTAATGATTCTGTGATTCTGTGCTCTGTGTAAAAGGAAGTTCTTCACTGTTAGAGTGGGGAGACACTGGAACAGGTTGCCCAGAAAGGTTGTGGAAGCCTCATCCCTGGAAGTTTTTAAGGCCAGGCTGGATGGGGCTCTGGGCAACCTGATCTAGTGGGAGGTGTCCCTGGCAGGCAGGGGGGTTGGAACTAGGTGATCTTTAAGGTCCCTTCCAACTCTGACCATTCTATGAGTCTGTGTACCTTCACAATGTGCTGGAGCATCCACCAGGATGAACCTGGTTATGTCACTTACACATCCCTTTCACTTGCACTAGTAGTTTCCCCTTCCTGTAGAAGAACTCTTGTAACAATCTCAAAGGCTTTGCATCCATACTGAAGAGGCAGAGTAGTCTCCTCTTGCTACTACCAAAGGTATTTTATACAGTAAAACAGGCTGTAAATCTGTGATCACAGAAAAGAAATCAGAGTCACCGAGTCATTAAGGCTGGAAGAGACCTCCAAGATCATCAAGTCCAACCATCAGCCTATCACCCCCATGTCACTAAACCATGGCCCTAGGCACCACACCTCTGTTTTTCCAACCCCTGTAGGTGACTCCACCACTGCCCTGGGCAGCCTGGGCCAGTGCCTGACAACTCCTTCTGGGAAGAAATTTGTCCTAACATCCAATTGAAACCTGCCCAATCTGTTGTACAAAACCCAAAACTGAATCAAGGAGAGAAATCTGGTTTAGTTTATAGATTTGGAAAAAAAGCTTTCCTGCTGACTATGCTGGGGGGGGAGTGAGAGCAAAGCTCTTCTGGAAACAGCCCTTTCTTTTTTTAAAAAAATGAATATTTATTTCTGCTTTTTAAAGTGAATGTTTGAAACTATTTAGAATACAGATCATGCCTGCACAGGAGCAGTTCCATATGAGCAAAACTCGCCTACTGTAGATGCAGATGTTCAGGCAAAACAGTAAAGCTTCCCTTTCTGCTCCCTTGCATCTGCAGTGGAAAGTCACCCAGCTCAAGGAGCAGCTTTGATGGCAAAGCTACAAGTGTGCTTCCTCAGATCTCTGACAGACATATTTTTTTCCAGTAAAAGGTTAAAACAAAGACTTAGCCCAATTTGGTAAGAGAGATGCACTTCTGAACCTCTTCTTGTTGTTGTGAAGTCCTCATTGGGAAGGACAGAAAGGGAAAACTGAAAAAAGGAGTTTCTGGGCAATGAATAAGGATCTTACCCACAAGGGCAAGAGTGAAAATGTCCATACAGGTTTTGGGAACTGCTCTGAAGTCACAGGCAGAGCTTAAGCTATTGTGTATGTTTTTTCTTGCACTACTTTACCATTCTCTTAGCAAAGCCTTTCTTCAGCTTTCTCCTCTATTGTTGTTTCTGGTTTGTTATGCTGCCCATTTCTTCTGGGGCTGCACTTTCTGAAGTGGAATTCTCACATGCTCTGTGGCTGCCAGAGGAGGGAGATCGATCACTCCCATCAGCATAAATTGATTATTGGCTATTTGTGCCCTGGGGCAAACAGCATCAGCAAATGTAAATAGGAAGTGTGACACAGGAAGGAGCTTGCTGAGGAGGAGGAAGCACTTAGCAATTTTGTCAGAAGTCACAAATAAACTTCATCACAAACAGGACATGCTTAAATTCACATGCTTAAAGTATTTAGGGGAAAAGAAAAGATCAAATACCTAATTATAAACTTCTGATGCACAGCCCAGGAGGCTCTGGCACACTCCTAAGGAAGGAGCTAAGCTAAGGCTCTGTGCACATTTTCCAGGATTTATTTTGTAGGGAAATGAACACTCACAATTTCCAAAGCTAGAGATCATGCACTCTTCTTAATTTGTGCATCTTTTCTGTTTTAAAGACTATTTGCATCCCAACAAGAACAAGGAGCAGGGAGAAAGACTCAGTGATCCTCATGGTCCCTTCCAGCTGAAGATGTTCTATGATTCTATGAAAAGAAACCCAAGTCTTCTGGGCACAAAAAGAAGATCCACTTGTCTTGACCCAGGAGTCTCTCTGCTGCCTCTTGTCCTGCCTGACAAAGTTGCCTCTACAGCTACAAATCCTTTGTTGAAGTCTAATATTTTCAACCCCTTTTTTTTCAAGTGTCTGTGAAATCTCTGGGACATTTTGGTTTCCCACTGGGTTTGCCTTGTCTACAGTGCTGTCTTGGAGGACAACAGGTGAGTTGGAAGTGAGCAATGCTCTACCACTACAATGAGAAACATCAGCAGCTCAGCCAAACTCATGCCCAAAGGTCCAGCACGCATAGGAACTCCCTGGGTCCATTTTCATCTGGTACCAATCTGAAAGGTTTTGTTGGCTTCAGCATTAGACACAGTTGATGTTGGCTTGACTCACTCTGTCCAGTGAATGTCATCTAGGACTGAATCATCCAACCTTTCCAAACACTCTGCCAGTTTACAGCAGCTGAGTATGTGACCCAAAGCATTTTCTCTTGACATCATGCTATAGGAAGGATTTTATGTGTGGTACAATGATGCAGACAAACAAAGTCTGTCATTGACTTTGGAAGTAAGTTATAGACTCCTGGAGCTTCTGGAAAGGTTAGAAGACTCCATCCCAGCTACCATCAGATGGACTGAGTGAGTCATTTCCAGACTAGAGGTGAAAACACGCAGAGGGAAGAGACACAAAAATCCCCAGAAGGATATTAACTCCATGGAGATAAAAAGGAGTTCTGATGAAAAGGTCACCATGGCTGGCTCTGGACAGAGACATTCCAACCCTTCTGACATGGAGAAATATTAGTTATTAACATTAACTCTCATATTGAAATGGCTGCATGAGCCAACATCCAAATTATTTCAAAACCTTCAAGTGTCTAAGTTTTGGAAGCATATGAATAGAAGTTAAACCTCAAAGACATCCAGGGAATTGATTTAATGGTTTGCTCTGTCATGATCAACATCACCCTCGGGTCTAGTAAGCAAACGTTCTTCTCTGTTGTGGTGATGAACTCAAACAATTGTCTAATGTTAGCAGTGCAGGGGGGGTGGGGACATGGTTGACCTTTTCCATCAAGGCAAAATAAAAGTATTTCTCTCTCATCTTCACTTTGGAGTGTGACACTGCATTCCCAATTCGCCCCGAACTCCAACTGGCTCCCAGCATCCCAGGAATGCAGAACTGGACAGAGGGTGGCAAGCTGCAGATTTTGTATGCAGTATATTGTTACAGACAGTGGTGGGAAATAGAACATTTCATGGGGTTTGTATTATCAGAAGGTTGTATTTCATGCTTGTGATTTCACTCCTGTGTGATCTGGCCTATTTGGCAACAGGCTACATTTCATTCTGAGCGTTTGAGTCACTTCTGATGCATTCCCTGCCTGTTCTTCCCAAGCTGCTTGGGCAATGTTAACCCCCAAACAATCAGGGAGACAGTTAATCCTCTCTTCCTTCCAATTGTTTGCTACATCCACTTGTTGTCTTTTAACAAACTTGGAAGATCTTTACAGAATCACAGAATCATTAGGGTTGGAAAGGAGCCTCAAGATCATCTAGTCCAACCGATAGCCCTACACTACTCTTACCCCTAAATCATCCCCTGAAGAAACACATCCATCCTCTTCTTAAAAACCTCCAGGGATGGTGACTCCACCACCTCCCTGGGCAGCCTATTCCAATATCTCACCACTCTTTCAGTAAAGAGATTCTTCCTAATGTCTAATCTAAACCTACCCTGGCACAACTTAAGCTCATTCCCTCTAGTCCTGTCACTAGTCACAAGGGAGAAGAGGCAAACACCTGCCTCCCTAGAATGGCCTTTCAAGTAGCTGAAGAGAGCAGTGAAAAGACTCTCTCTCTGCTTTCATTTTCTATGTTGTATAGCACATGAGACCCTCATAGCCACTGGGGAGATGTTGTAGGAGAGAATATTGTTAATGGGAAGAAACATTGTGCGTGAATTCTGTGTTTTCAACTAACTTCCATGAGACATCAATAACTGCAGGCAATGTCACAGAGAACTTACCAGCTTCTGGGAAGAGGTTTAGTTTTCTTTTACCCTATCACAACATTAGCATAATTAATTGATTCAAATACAGTTTGATAACTCATGGTTCCCTAATGAATGTCCTGTGCATGCCACCTGAAATGGCTGCTGCTGTTTAGTATAGACCCCAAATTCACCAAGACATTTAAGCATATGCACAAAGCTAGGCATCACCTAAAGCACTTCACTGCAGCTATAGGCCAGATCTCCTCATCTGCTGCCCTTGATATCATTTATCTCACTTACCTGAAGACCTGCTCACACCACACTGACAGTGCAGTGAGGATTTACATTTGTGCAATTAGCACTTCAATTCCTTCTCCCTTGTGCTGTGTGTGTAACAGGTTGTGAATACAAATCAGCTCCTGCCTCCTTCTTGAAGAAAATAGCCCTGCTGACAGTAATTGCTGCTACTCTTAGGAGTAGGCCTTGGGCTGGCTCCCACCACAGCTGGTGGAATTTTACAACAGATTATTGTCCAGAAGCAGAAATGGTAAACACATCACAAGGAAAATGTCCTTCCTAAAACCATGTCCTGGAGTTCATTTAATTGATCACTCTGTTTCAAAGGGGACTTGCTTTCCCAGTTCAGCCAGGCACTCTGAGAGTTAGGCACCAGACATTCAGTTCCATTTTACATATGGAGTTAATCTCCAAAGACTCTTGTGCTGATTTATACCCAGACCTTCAAAAAAGGCTATCTAATGGCCTACATGTGATTGTATTTCCTCTGCCTCTTGCAATGTCTGAAGACAATAACATCTCTTCTTGTTATACAAATGCATCCACACAACAGTCCAGCCTTTTAACTCTGGCTTACAGAGCTCAATGTTTCTCTGCCTGACAGTTCCCCTGTCTCCTAAAATACTGTGAAAAAACTACAGCTTTTAAGTAGCTCTTTAGGCTTCTGCTATTATTATTGCTATTCTTTTAAAAGGATTAGAAATAAACTTACTAGTCTGCCTTTATGTGGCCTTTTCCCTCTGGGTCGAAAATCTTGAAAGCATTCAGAATGGTTTCCTCTGGGTCTGTGCCTGAAATTAATGAAATATAAGTTAGGAGCCTGGATGTATTTCTATAGCTGCCAGATACTTGCTAAGGAATTGCATTCACTTGAAAACAGTGCAAAATGGAGAATCCTGCAGTTTTAGGTTTGAAGACAGAGGTTCCTTAAGTCTGCAGCATTTGTCATGTCAGATAAACAATAGAGGTGAATAGTTCAGTGCTCAGAAGCTTAAAAATAATAACTCATATCTATTCTATGTCTGCAGGAGAGAAAACTTCCAGGAACTGGTCTCCAATATCAGTACTCAGAGGATTAGTGGCTTTCAGAAATGAAAATATAGCAAACTGTTTCCCTCACTGGCTTCCTTTAATCTTGTGCTGTACATTCCTTGTAAAAACACTTTTTGATGTCAGTTGCTCTTCACTATATAGGGAAGAGGTTATTTCCCTCGCTAAAGGAAATGGAGCTCATCATAAAACCAGCCTGTCAATGGGAAGAGGGTGATCAATGTGCACTGGTGATCTGCACTCATGCTCTGCAGTGTGCTTCCTCTCCAGTATCTCTTCATTAAGTGTTACTTACAGAAAGAGGATGGCTCCAAGATTTTGCTTCTGCTCTTAGCTGGGCCACAAATGTTTGCTATGACTTTAATTTCCCTGCTCCTCTGTTCCCAGCAGTAAAGTGATAGTAACAGTCTTCCCTTTCTTCCACCCTTTATCTGTCCCATCTACTTAGACTGGCAAAAATGTGGGTCAGGAACTAGCTTTCACAGTGCCTCAGTCTTGGCTGAGGTTGCTGCCTGTTCTGTCACAGAGCAGAGTCTGAGTATGCTGACTCCCAGGCAGCTTCAGCCACACCAAAGGACACAGGACATGCTCTCTCCCTGACTCTTCCCCACTGGCTCCAAGTACTGCACTAGTATATAGAACACAAACCATTGTTTATAGCTGTAGGAAACCACATTTACAAACAGGTAGACTGAACCATGGGCAAATGAAGCCACTTAGGAGGCTGAAATGGTGGAAGTGTGATTAAAGAAAAGGTAATAACACCAAAAAAATTGCAGCTGCAGAGCTAGAACCATAATAGAACACAGGGAATGTTCCCTGCTCTAATGACACCATAGACTCCTGCTGCCTTCTTGCTTCAGTTCAAGAGATCTCACAAGGATTAGCAGTGGCCTCTTAGTGGGTATAATAGTGAATAAACCTGAGGGTACACAGCCTCCTTCTTGTCACACCCTGGCCATGGATATTTTCCTGCCAAGGTGTAGGCAGTGCATCCAAACTGCAGGAAACAGAAGATCAATACAAAGAGCATTGGTATTTAATGAGTGTTTTGATGGTCCCAGGAAGAGAAAGGTCTCCCAGCTCCGAGGAGAGGGCTGCATTTTAAGTAGTCACCACTGTGTGTGGGGCTTTTTTCCCCCTCACTGTATTGTACATTTTCTACTCTGTCATAGCCTTGGACTCTGGCTTTGAAGAGAAGCACTGCAGCAGGCATTCTTTATTGATTAGCTGGTAAATAAAGTGGTTTCTTTGATGTGTGGCATCTCTGCTTTCTGTACAAATTGTATTATTCTGACTCCCTGTAGAAGCAGCTCCATGTGGTTGGCATTAACATAAACCCAGTTTTGTTAGCTGTTCATCTGGCATCATAATCTCACTATATAAAGCTGAAGCCTGTCCTGAAAATCCCAGCTTCCCCTTTATGACAGAAATCAATTATAGCACAACAAATTTCCCTTAGAAAGCACCTTTCACCAAATTCTCTGAGTGGTGCTTAGCTAATAAAGAGTGTTGCAAAATTGCCATATCCACTTCCTCTAGCCCTTTCTCCCTTTCTAATTGCACTACAAAGGCTCTTCATCCCAATTAGTTTTGATTGGGAATGTGCAGTCTTTTGGCTCTGCTTCCTTTGCATGACAAACCCAACCAGAAGGGCATGACAAGCACAGCTGTGATTTTCCCTTCACCAAATGGAAATGAAACAAACCTCTCCTCCTCTGCTAGTAGCCAACAGGAAACCTGCAGACAAGAGGGGTATGGTTCACCATCCACCTTCCTGTGCTGGCTCTGCTCTCAGGCCACACAATGGGCAGGGCCAGACTCTGCCAGCTTCAGCAGTTGAAGAGACAAGAGGGAAGAGGGGAAGGGCAGAAGAGTTCATTTCCATGCTCTGGGCTATCATAAGCATCACAAACAGACAGGAGTGGGTAACAGGGCACCTCACAACAAACAGTCACATATCCCAGTAAGAAGAGTAGGGAGAAGGGCACTGCCTACTCTGCAAGGTGACATCTAGAACTGTAAAGGTGGTGGTACCACTGTGACCACAACAGATCAATGTCTGGGTGACAAATCCCCTCCTCAGTGGCAGTCCACAGCCTTCTCCATCACCTCTTACCCTTCCCACCAAGGATGTGACCCTCAGCAATGGTGTATCTGAGGGCTAGCTACATTCATTGTTTCTTTCAGACCTCTCTTTTCTACTCTGAGTGTGGAAAGCCCTCCATTGAAATTGTGCCCAGCAACATGGAGCCAGAGTCCAGCAGCAACACAATAAATGTTTTTTAAGAAAATGGGATCATTTCTTCTGTTCATTAGTTGTTTTAACAAACTTCTGGGATGTGCTTGGGTAAGGCAAACCTTGCTTTGAAGGTCAAGGCTTTCAGCTCTCACTAATGTATATAGGAAGATGACTAAAGGTTCCCTCTCTTGCAGTTTCTAGGCATTAATGGCACAAGAGATACAACTAAACTACTGACTCCCACAACAGATTTAGTCCCCACATTTTCTGAACTCCCTGCACTGATTCCTGTATGTTCTGTGGCAACAGGCAAAGTCCCTCTCCCTTAGCATTCTAAATCCACTGACATTAAATTATTTCAATTTATCCATTCTACTAGAGTTATTCAGCAAAATCTTCATCCAATGACATCTATTGTCCCCAAGTGGAACCAAGGCTGGGCCATGGGTTACAACTCACCCAGAAAAGAGGGAAGGCCATGTTGGTCCTTCGTGCCCTATGGCTGTGAGGACGATGCAGAGGTCATGTTTGCATCATGAATCAAAGGAGTACTAAAAGTTTTTTTGTAGAAATACTGAGAATACTTCCAAATCAGCTAACAGTGGGAGTGATACCAACAGAGCATGAGCAACAGATGGTGAATCACTCATCTGCACTGTGCTCCAGGCTGCTGTGTTTTCATTACTTTCTGGACCTCAACTTGCCACTTTCATGTTAGCTTAAGCAAGCTGAAATCACACCTTTGGTTGTCCTCTGGACTGTCCCTTAGCCTTTCCAGACTTCAGCTCTGCCTGCAGAAAATGAGCTCACTCACTCCTTGCCTTTAAGCACTGTTCTGTGGATACATTAGTATAATTTGCAAGGTGCTGAGATATTTCAGTGCTGAGGCTCTTTGACAGATACCTCTCCAATCCCCCAGAGGTACTCACTCACCTTTCAGCTTCTCCCCAAACATGGTAAGGAAGACAGTGAAGTTAATGGGACCTGGCGCCTCCTTCACCATGTCTTCAAGCTCTTCATTCTTGACATTCAGGCGACCTGCAGCAGAGATCATTTTTCATAATAAATCACAAATTGTGTTTCAAAAAACCATTCCCATTCATCTCCTCCCACTGGGGAGCTCAGGGCTCTGTGCAACTTTGCTAATAACATGGTAGAACACAACTCCAGAATACTCCAGTGTAAAACAAATTGACAGAGCTGGCTCTGAGATCAAAGGGTGACTGAAGGAGGAAGAAGGATAAATAATATAGATGTGGCCAGCAGTGGACCAGAGAAGGGGCACTGCCAAAGAAACTGCTTTTCTTTTTTGGTTTTGTTTATTTTTTTACCTCAGGTGAAATATGGGCCCCACTGATATTAATATAGCAGGGCTCAAAGTGACTGAAGTGAATCCAAGGTCTCAGTCTTTGCCCTCCTGTACATTGAGATGTTTTTCTGAGAAGAGGGCAGATGGATGAGTTGAGTTGTGCAGTCCTATCCCTTCCCCATCCTCCTGCAGCCCTATCCCTTCCCCATCCCCCTGCTGCCCTATCCCTTCCCCATCCTTCTGCAGTCCTATTGATGAGAATTCAGATCCTGGCCACTCTCCTCAAATGGAGTGATAATTTGCTGAGCCTGTACTTTACAGGCATTGAAGGGCTTCACTGAACAGGAAAGATACCAGATCTTGGCCTCAAGAAATAAATATTTCAGGGCAACAGTAGCTACAGGCCAAAGTTTGCAAACCTCCCTGTCACAATAAAGAGTTTGGGAGCTTCTGCTCTTTGCACTGACTCTGCTGGTGTCTGATTCCACCCCAGGGAACACTAAAGATTCTTATCAAACTCTTTTTAATAAGATCCAGATGGCAAAACCCCAAATGCCTACAGACCTCAGATGTTGCATCAAGGGTACAACTCCAGCTTTGGAATCATGAGCAGTTTTGATTTTTCCTTTCCTTGGGAAGATTTGCTTTCATCTGCTTGACATTATCAGGGTATGGTGGACATGGAAGGAACAATTCCTAATCTCATGACATGCACATTCCACCCCACACAAATGTGCAACAGCACAGGACTTCACATCAAGTTCTCCTACGTTTGTGTGGGCTTTGGGGCAGCTAGGCCATGACCACAATCTTAATTAGTAGATATTGCATGGCTCCTAGATGAAAAAAGGTGCAGCCTGTGAAGCCTGGATTCAGAGACAAATCAGAAATGCCTGGCATGGACCCCTGCTTGGGTGGGCTTTGTATGAAACCGTTTCAGGGGAGGGAATCAGTGCTTCTGGAGAGCTGCCAGCTGCACAGCTCTCTTGCACCCACCAGGGAGTCCCAGAGAGACCTTCCTTTCACTTCTGCAAGAGGCTGCCCAGGAGACTTGCCAGCTGGAGCTATGGAGTAAGAGAGCAACTACTGTAAAGGAGGAAGGTCAAAATGAACAGGTTCCCTTTTGCCTCCTGTGTATCTTATGACTTCCCTCATTGTCATTCCAATGGGAACTTTTCTGAGGTGCTGGGAATTCAAACTGCATTTCTGTTAAGCATTTAGTTATTTCAGTTACTCCCAGTTTACCTAGTGCAGCAAATGTGTCTCTCAGGTCTGCCTTGTCAATAAAGCCATCCCTGTTCTGATCCATGATGGTAAAAGCCTGTTGGAAGAGAAAGGAGAATCTGTTGCCATTGCCATGTCTCACTGGACACTGCTAGAATCACACCTTCCCATCATGGGGTATTACAGTCATGCTGTAAGCAGCATATTTAACCTCCTGTGATTCAGCCCCACCATGCCACATCCCTGCACTTCCCTCACTTTCAGTACGTTGCTGTATACTGGCAAGGGGCTTAATTAAACTCACCCAAAGTACTGCTGATGAAATGAATGCTCAGTGCAGTGTGGAGCTGGGCTGGAGCCAATGCTGGCAGCTTCAGCCTTTCAGGCCTTAACCCATAACAGTTAGGCTTGGGGAGGACTCAGGCAGTGAGTGCCCTGTGCTTTCCACCTTTCCCATCCTTCCTTCCTTTCTGCAGCTATCTACTCTGTAAAACATTTCATTACTGGAGCTGCCTCTCTGCTACCAAGCTAAAGTGCATTTCTTCTGGGCCTTAAGATGATCCATCCCAGAGAGAGCTGGATTTGCAGAGGTACAGAGAAATGGAGGTTTCATGGCATTGTTTATGCAAAGTCTGTTTCCCTTTCCAATCCATTGTATCCTTCAGACTCTGTGCTCTGACTGACCTGAATGTGTTGGCCTTAAATACTTCTTGTGAGGCAAAATGGAACTTTTGATAGAAAAAGAGACAGTTATGTTTCCATTTTGAGCCAACACAGAATTTGTTGATCTTGCCAAGCCAGCTAACTGCCTATTTGCCTATTTCCATGGCTATCTATTTGCTGCAATCACACTTTTAATATTGCATTGATTTTGAAATGTTTTAATGACCTGGTGATACCCTGGGGAATGTGAGCAGAACAAGGCATGTCTCTGAGGCTGGTTCTCTGTCTGACAGGCACATCAATATCAGAGTGTATCTTTACAGTCACCAGGAATTATTCTTCCTTCAGTATTCTTATGAAATACAATGTTTTGCTGGGCATAGCCCATTGCAGCCACAGTACTCACAGAGTTTTAAAGTCTGCTGCTCTGCAGGGTGCATTTCTTTCCATGACTGTATTATCTCCACACACTTTCATGTGGTTTTACCTTCAGTTTCTGACAAAGCCCCACTGCTCCCATTTCAGTTTGCCCATGGGATTACTTGCAGCATGCACCTCAGAACCCTGCACTTCCCTACCAAACCATCACCTCAGAAAACAGTAAGCCAAACTCTTCAGAGCTGCTTTCCTTCCTTCTGAGGGGGCTTGCTTTAAATGGTGAGCCACATAATTTGGAAGCCAAAGAGAAGAAAATAAGAAGAGGGAAGCATAGCCCAGCAAGCTCACAGAAGAGAGGGAGAGTGCTGGGTGTGTATTGTAACAGGTGAGCTCAGAGTAAGGTGATAGAAGTAAACTGAAACATTTTCTGGTGAGCTGGCTGAAATCTCTACAGACAAAAATACTCTGATCAAAACCAGCTCTTCAGAAATACTTGACCCAAGTATGCAGCTTTTAGACACAACATGGTCTTGGTTTTCACTGGGACCATTCCACTGCCTCATGCTTTTGCTACTATTCTGCCAGCATCCTCCCAGCAATGCTCCTAGTGTTATCCTAGTTAGAGTAGACCAAACACAGCATTCTGACCAGTTCTTCTTTGTGTTGGTACATCTTCAAACAGTAGTCCTTGGAGAAAACAAAACTGGGTGCTCATAGGGTACAGAGAAGAGGTGGGAGAAGAGTTCGTGTTCCCATTAACTGTGAGGAAAGGGTTAGTTGTTGCAGTTCATTTACCTGGGCCACATTCTCAATCCTTTCCACTGCTTTTTAGACTCATCCACCACTGAGCTCTGCTGCTGGGAATCATTGTGAGAAACACAGATGAAAGCCACATGCACAAAATGAAGCAGTAGCTATTTATCCCATTGGAAACTGCTTTGGAGATGGTAGCAAAAAAAACAAGAGGAAAATGAATAATTTCACAGCCATTCCAGAATGTCCATTCAGAAAAAGAGCAAAAACTCATCAAAGGAATGATCTGTCTTTAATATGCTTCAGCTTTTACACCAGTGTCCCCACAGAAAACTGGCCAAAGAATCTACAGGGCACGGTGATACCAAATTCTGTGAGAGCTAAAAGATGCTTACTGAGTTAATCTCAACATGTTGGTTTGGTTTATTGGCATTTATGGAGAAAGTTAGCTGAGCTCCTCCTGGTATTTGTGTTTCTAGTCTGTGGGCACTATTAGAAGGGCACAGAAGAGTATTTTTCATTGCTGTTGTGGAACAGCCCACAAATTAAAGTGTTGGTTCAAAAAGAGTTCTCTAGTCAGGATAATACTTGAGCACATAAGTATTCTTCTTTAAAATAGCACTTAACTTCAAACATATGCTCAAGTGTTTCCCTGAAGAAGCCTAAAGCAGATGAGAGTATAATTTTCCTTTATTTTGGGGCAGGGGCTTGGGGGTTTTTCAAATAATTCTAAAGCTTGAAACAGGAGAGTGAGGAATGGTCTAAGGAAAGAAAGAATGAAGGAAAGAACAAACAAACACACAAGGAAAATTATATACCAGCCAAAACCACAGAGATGATTCAGAAAACAACTGTGTGTTCTATTAAAGCAGATGGAGAATTGAATAAGGATTACAAACAAAACCTATGTTATTCATTAGCAATGACAGGAGGCTAGAGAGAACAGCAGAAGACTGACCAACCTCTTTGAACTCCTGGATCTGGGTTTGCTCAAACATAGAGAATACATTGGAACCACCTTCTATCTTCTTCTTTGCCTTTTTTGGAGCCTGTGATACAAATAAGAAGATCAAATCTATATCACTTTGTCTGCTGAACACATTCCATCATTAAGGGAAAGTAAAATGCATACAGACAAGTAATACAAGGGGCTTGTGTTTGGTTATGGCAAGGTTTTAACTCCATCCAACAAATACATCTATATGCATATATAACAATGGGATTTTAAAAGTGCTGCTTTAGAAACAGATGAGTCTCTCACTGAGGCTTTTTGGCATTCCCTTGCTCTGGCCTGGAACCTGACAGCTCAGATAAACAAGGACAGCTTTTCACTGAGCTGCCTTTAAAAAGGTGAGGGCCCCAGAGTGTGGCTCTGACTAGCACAGCTGGGCAATGCTTGTTCCCCCACAGAACCACCTGTCCCTTGGGAAGAGTCACCTCTGCCAGACTGTTAGAGACAGGAGACTGCTCCCTGCTCTGCTCTGGCTTGTCAGAGCTCTGGACTGCAGGACCGTTGCAAGCTCACAGCCTCACTTGGAGTTGTAAGCTACAATTCCCAACCTGCTGCTCTCAAGATGTGGAAGCAATTCAGTTGAGTGGCTACAGGTTCTCCTTCTTCCCCCTTCTCATGCAGGGACAAGCAACCAGGCTCAGAACAAAGCCCTGCATGAAGACAGTTCAGGAACTCCATAGGGAAATTACATCCCTTCCTACTCACACAGAAATGTCTTGAAGTCTGCTCTGTCTGGACCAACACTGACTGAAGAGACTGCTATGGAGGAACAGCCTCTCCACTCAGAGGACAGTCCATATCCTTGCACTAACCTCTAGCACTGCACCACACTGCCTTCCTAGCCTGCATGGTTTTAATACTGGAGATAGTCATCTTAAATAAAAGGGCAGGCATGCTTTTATCACTCTCCTGTAGTCTGAAAGCTGAGACAGACAGAGACTGGGGCAAGAGCCACAGTGATATCTGCAGATCTAAGGCTCCCTAAAACTCAGTCAGAACTAGACCTCATCCCATAGCTTTGAAGAAGGGCCCAAGCAGCTTGCCTAAGACAATACTCCTCTTGTTCTGCAGTAAAGAATCAAATCTGTGACTCCTAAGGATTACAAAAGTGTTTTAACCACAGTCTTATCCTTACTTGGGGCAGGATAATGAGCTACATTGCCTTTTGAGTTCCCTTCCAGACAGATTATTCTTTTCTTTATCATTTTGACTTTTAAACTTCATCCTCAGAGTCCCACCTGGTTTTCATGTCATGGAAAATTAGTCTGTCCTAGTTTGGGCTACTCTGTCTGAAACAGAATGCAAGTGCTACTGTCTCCTTTCATCAAAATAAAGAAGCCTGTGAAAGTTCAAATTCAATACTGATTTCAAATATCCTGAGGAGCAGAGCAGCTCAAGGAAATATTCCCACTTGGCTCTGTTTGAAGTATACATTGTCTGATCAATTTAATTTGCCAGGCAGATTTCTGCACTCAGCCACCCTGGTTTAGATCCCAGGTTGAAAATTAGGGCTGTGGGAGACACTCACCCAGGCTCCAGACCTGTCACACTCCAATCAGCTAAGGCAGAGCACTAAAATCTGGAAATGGGAATGGAAATCAGAGGAAAAATGTATTTGTAGTGAGGATAAAAATAAGCATAGAAAGCCACCACAGGCATGGAACAAAAAAAAAGTGAATGAGTGGAACATTTAATGAATGTAGAAATATTGATTTTGGAATAAACAGGTTCCCTGCTCCTCCTCCACATGAAACAGAGCAGTTCCTTTGAGCAGCAATGGGCAATCTTCCCCTTAACTGAGGTGCCTGCTGGAGGTTCTCAACACTTTGAATGGAAATATTAAGAACAATTCTATGTATTTACACCTATTTGCTCCCTGAGGTAAAAAGAAAGCAGATGTTACCCAGGGGAATGCATTGCAAGCTGTCTGGGGGAGCTGGCCACACAGCACAGGGCTGGCCACTGAGTTTTCAGATGGGGTTGGAGAATGGCTCTCCTGTGCTCCTGTAGCTGGTCTTTGTGAAGACAAAACTTGCTTTACCACCCTCAGGCTCTGCTCTGCTGTGACCATGTGCAGCATCCACATTCAGCATGATAAATATTCCCTGTGGTAGCAAAGAATCTGCATCTCTGTAAGCTAGCACCACAATAAGGACAGTGAGCTCCAGCTCCAGGTTTTATTAACTTTAAATGCCCAAAACTGGCAATACCTCCATAATTCCTCAGTTGTATGAGTTCTCTGTGCTGTAAGGCTTTAAGTAAGGACTGTAGGGATGAGATGATCAGATAAACCCAAAAGCTGTGGCCCAGTATCTATCAGAAACAGACCAACAGCACCAACAAGACCCCAAAGTTTCTTTACATTCAAGTTCTATTCAAAGCAAAAGGGGCTGAAGACTAATCTGCCAGAGAACAAAGACTGTACTAGCAGAAATTCATCCTAACACAATATTTGTTCAACAGGATTCTGGTTAGTCATCTCCAGGGATGACAAAGGTCACCAGTGTCCATGTTGCTCAGTCTATCTTTAGTTTTCTGTTGAAGCTCTGGCTCTATTTATGACCTGCTCACTTGTGGAATGGGGCTGAGACCACCAACACATTTCAGAGGGGCCAGTGAACAGCTGTTGGGTGAGAATGGTTTCCCATCACCAATTTCAAACTGTCTTTTGGCATCAAATACATGGAACATCTTGGGTTAGCAGTCTCTTGTGTTTTGTATATGTAGCATTAGGAGTGTGATTCACCTGCTCTGAAAGGCTAGGAAATTCAGAGTCCCAGGAGGAAACTGTTCCTTGCTTCTCTATGACTGGTGGCTAGGCAGGTGCTGTGAAGAGGAGGGCTGAGAGGTACACAGATGCAGCAGGGACAGAATACAGGACATTGTCCCTCTCTTTCTGGGGTAAGTCAAATGAGAAGGCAGCTCTAGGAGAACAGAGATAGGTCTGTGCTGCTGTGTGACAACTCCAAACACTCCAGAATTTCTTCATGAGTAGAATCAGAGTGCTGGCTGTGGAGTGCCTCTGGGAGAATGGCAGAGTAAAAAGAGCAGGGCAGACCTGAGCAAACATACTGCTTCTGAACTCTCAAGGTTTTAGAGGAGCAAGAGGGTGACTGACACCCCACTTCTGTCTGCCTTGATTTCCCCATCTGTAAAGTGGACAGTGTGCCAAGCTGCACTCTGCAAAGATAGTTGCTCTGTCTTAGCAACATGTGCTTTGAGACTGACATACAGAACGTGCCAGAGGAGAAACTGAGGAGCAGAGGGTCCCCTGGGCTTGGATTCCCAGGCCTCAATAGCACAGCCCTGGGAAGAATGCTGCAACAACTGAGCAAGTCTATTAATATTGCTGCCTGAGTGTGTTAATCATCCCATTGTGAAGAGGACAACACTTCACTGGAGAAGAGAAACCACAGGCTTGTTGCATATCACTCACTTGTCTCTCCAGTGTTAGCACTCTCTTAATTAGCCTGCATTTTAAAGGGGATTGGTTTTTGGTTTGGTTTTACTCTGTCTTAGAAGCTTTAAGTGAAAAAAATGGAGCCACACCAAAGTCTGGTCCCTAGAAAACCCTGCTGAAGCTGGCATTTGCTCTGAGCTGAGTTTCCCTCACTGAGGTTCTTTCTATTTCTCCTATCTGGCAGCCTCAGAAGCCAGAGAGAACAAGGAGAGTGCAGTGACACAGGCAGGCAGAAACAATGAGTGTGCACTGCCTTTGCCTCTCTGGCCATAAGAACAGGGAAATCTCTGACTTCAGGGTGACCTGAAAGAAAAGGGGGCAGGGAGTCAGCTTATATCTCTACATGCAAAGGTGGAAGGAGCTGAAAATACAAGTACTCCTGACCTCAGAACATGAGGTGTTCTTTACCCTGATAAATGCCTAAAAGGCTGATGTTAGAGCAGGTTCAAGACACCAGAGACACAAAGGAAGTGAAACAAGATTACTGCAGAACTTTGCCACCTCAGCCTCTCCCCACACCCTGGTGAGTTTTGCAGACAAGCCAGAGAAGTGCAGTAACACGGGGGAGCTGCTGGAAGGTAAACAAAGGTTCTCTCCATACCTGGGGCTGCTCTGCACTGACTGCTCAGGTCCACACCTCTACCCTTCACTAGGCATGAAGTAACCAACCTCTTCTTAGCATTTTCTGCAGAGCAAGAATGTCCCCACAGGCAGCCAGGTAAAATGGGGAGCACTTTGCCAGAAGCCACATTTTTGGTTTGGTTTGAGGAGATCAGTTCCCTATTGGATCCACCATGCCTTAAACCACTCAGCAAACACTCTAAACAGCTAAAGGTGACACAGTTTGATACTCCTGACAGTCAAAGTCACAACACAGCAGAAACACTTCCCCACTCAGCAGTTTATTGCCTCCTGTGTTAATGTTTGTGCCAGAGAAGCCCCAGTGGGTAAGCAGGTCTCCTGGGAGGGAGTCCTTCAGAGGAAAACACTGGCCTGCACTGCCAAGAGCTCAGTGCTGTTCTCTTGTACCCCTATGTGTTCATTCAGCCCAGGGCAAACCAGACACAAGTCACTACCAGCTTTAAATTGCTCTGTTTCACATGGTACACTTCCTTCCTCTGCAGCTACACCCCTGACTACAGGCAAGACAGACTCATCCATCAGCTGGCTCAGACTCTGTCCCCCACTGTGACCCACAGTATGATGTTAACTCTGAGTTACTATTACTTTTTCATCCATCACACTCTCTCCTTGTTTTTCCTCCACTCTGGGATCACAGTGCTGACATTTCCTGCCTTTGAATGTTTTCTTATCATTGAATTCAGCTCCTGAACCAGAAGTTACATCTCAGGCTAGTCCAAGGGGGTTTTGCAGCACTGGGCAGGGTTTTGGGTGATTATTGTCTCACAAGTCTGATCTGCTGAGATAATTCACACTGCACCTGCACCAGAGACCTCAGCTATGGACAAGCCAATATTTTCCTGTGTGGTTTAGGTCCTTCTCCTGGCAGGTGAGTAGCAGAAGGCTAACCCAAGTGCATGCCTTGAGAGATCAGTCTAGAGGAGTAAGCAAGATAAACTGCTCTAAGGGCACTATTTGCATTTCAAACAGGCAACAGCCTCAGATCACTCAAATAAAACCTCACATTATCAGAACCAAGAAACAGAAGATCTTTTTATTACCTCTCTACACTCACAAAGAGATCCCTCCCTTCTCATCCTCACTCCATTTCATACACAGCCCCAGCCTCCCACACACCCCCCCCCAGACACACACCCCCGCTTTGATCCCTGCTAGATACAAAACTCTGTTGGGCTGCATCCTCCCTGCTTCACACTTGTGCACACCAAAGCATTTCCTTTGCCCCACATAAAATCCCTTCCCCATCACTCTCCTTTTTCCTCCTGCACAGATATCCACAGATATCTGCCTTGGCTCAGAACAGCAGATAACCTCTCCAACCACAGGCTGCTCAACCTCTAGAACCCCAAATTCACCAACTGCTTTCCCCACCCAGCAAATTGCCTTCTCTGGCACATAGATGTCCTTCTCCCTTCTCAGCACAGTCCCTCTTGCCAGCCGTGGTCCTCTCTGCTCACAGCCACACACAGGTGTGTGCACACACACACACGTGTGCAGGTGCCTCCCCCAACACCTCAACAGCTCAACAACTGGCTGCATTCTCAGCTGGTGACATCAGCATCACCCTGCTGAGGCCAGTGCTCCTTCCAGTACAGGTGCTGCATTCCAGGCACTCAAACAGGCTGCAAAACACAGCTGATCCCAGTGCAATCTCTTTTGGGGTACACAGCTCCCTTCAGCATGCTGAATTTGCTAGAAGGTGTCTCTTGAACTGAATAAGGACAGGGATGCTTTGGGAATAAGAAAAAGGGCTGCCTCTCCTTCCTTCCAGCTCTCTTCTTCCCTCCCTTCTCTCCATCAGCACAGAGCATGTGGAGAGGCATCAGAGCCCCAGCTTCACAGGAATTCCCTGAAATTAGTGG
This sequence comes from Galbula dea, assembly GCA_013399015.1. Lineage (NCBI taxonomy): Eukaryota > Metazoa > Chordata > Aves > Piciformes > Galbulidae > Galbula > Galbula dea. Next base: position 110,785 of record VWZX01007837.1, read on the forward strand.
AGAGCTGTAGACAGTTCTCAGAACTCCATGCCACAGCACTTGTGTGGTCTGCTCTTGTTAGGAAAATGATCTCCCTGAACCCTGCCTCTCTCACTCTCATCAGCCCTGGATGTCAGAGCCTAGTAGCACTGCCTGACTTGTAATTATTTTTTACTATGCTGCTTTGTCTGCACTAATCCTTTGAAAGTAGCTTTACTGCACATCTGAAATATTATGATGCTATAAAACCTCTGTAATATTTATAAATCCCTTAAGACATCATAAAGAGAGAAAAAAACCTCCCCACAGAGTTCATCTAGCATAATTACATATACATTTCCCTCTGATTAATAAAAAATGATCACTTCCTTATGTAAAGATATTCTTCAGCTTTCTTTCATTAAGGCCATTTTTTTCTTTCCATTTTAAATCTGTTTCATGTGTCCCTGTACAGTAAGGTGCCTCAGAAGATATATTCCCAAAACAAAAGGCACAATGGAAAGAACCACCACAGAGAATCAGTTGTCAGCTGAACTGGAAGTGAGGAGACAGAATATTCTCTCCTTCTACTTTCACACCTCCTAACTGAAGGAATTTCACCACAGAATGTCCTGAACTAATTGTCAAGCATGAAGCAGTGTGGAGTGTCACTGAGCTAAACAGGAGGGAAGAAAAATGCTAAATAAAATGCCAAAAAAGAGGAGAAAAAGAAAATCTAAGCCCCAGCACCTGCTCCCCACCCACAGAAGGGCTGGCTGAGACTCCAGTGAAGCTGAGCAAGGGGAAACCTGCAAATGCACAACTGGAGAGGCAGAATCAGCACAAACCTTCTAAAACAGTGCTGAGGAACATGATTAGTGGCTTGCGTGCTCAGTGTGAAGCCACTGGCACTGGGCTTGCACTGGCTGAAACTGGAAGCCAGTTTTGTGTGTGGATTTTAGAAGTGACTTTGCATGTGGTTTTATTCTGCTCAGAACAGCACCTGGGTCACATTCATCACCTGCTTAAATGGGATCAGGTTTGAACTGAGCTGTGAGAAATCTTTTCATATGCAACTGCCTCTCTGGTGTTCTCCAGAATCAAATTCTCTCTAGCCCCAGGGAGCCACTGGGCAGCATTATTTTAAGACAGCCTGAAGAAAACCTGCAACAAGGAGGAAAAAAAGGAGAGAGAAAATCACCAGTTTTTGTATTTTATTTCCCTTTGTATAAACTGTTGCAGTTATTCCTCTGAATTTGCAGAAGACAAGGAGAGAGCCCAATTTGCCCACTGCTCCACAGGCAGGAGCTCTTCCTTGCTCTGTGGGATCCCATCGGGGCACTCCTGATGCAGAGGTGGCTGTTGGAGTCTCAGAGCTCAAAGCCAACAGCAAACAGAGCAAAGACAAGACACAGAGATGTCTGCAGTGCTTCCTACCTCTCCTCACAATCTGAGGAGCAGCACAGTTGCAGTTTTAGAGATACTCCTTTCTCTCAGTCCCCATCACACCCTAGAAGACCCTAGCACTTCCTAACCCTGGTTGTGCAGGTCACTGCTGCCCTAGTGTGTTAGTCCTGGAAACAGAGGCACAAGCCCTTCCCTTCAGCAAGTGCATCTATGTTCTTGACCTTACTAAATTGTTAAACACATGCAGAAAAGCCCCTGGAAGTTCCCAGCTCACTCTGCAGCCCAGATCTCCATTCTGGATGTGATACTAAGGGTGAGATTTCATGGAGTTCAGTTTGATCACTAACTGCTCCATTTGAATTGTTACAGTCAGAAAGAAAAGCAGAGACAGATAAAGAGAGAGACATGGGAAAGAACAAAACCTACCATACTGCTGCTGCTCCTTCCACCCCTCCTCTGCCAACCAGCCAGCAGCCAACAATGCCAATTGTCCCTTTATATAGTGCCACCAAGGAATAAAAATACTCCTGCTCCAAGTTTAGACAATAGCTGTAAGGTTGGAAAAGTGCAGTAATTGGATCCCAATACCATTCCAAGCATCTGTTCCATGCACAGCTTCTGCTTTCACAGAAATAATGCAGGAGATAAGCAGAGTAGGCAGTTGGGATCCAATTGCCCAGCCCTCAGAATCAGCCAGAGCTGAAGGAGCTTTCCCTTGTCCTCCCAGATAAGGAGCACAGGGCATGCACTGGGAGACCTGGAGTGGAGATGGCATCCTGAAACAGCAGAAAAACACTCCCTGAGAAAATGCAGAGGAAACTAGCAATGAATCCAAGCCCCTGAGCTGCCTGGTAGCTGCAGGGTCTGGTGCATGCCTTCAGAGCTCCAGAGGAAGGACTGAGGTCCTGCCTAGGTGCATCTGGAGGTGGGAGGTGTGCTGGGAAGCACTGCTCTGGGATGGCAAAGAACTCAGGTCAGGTTTGTTTTCCCTGCATCTGCCACACAGGTGCCTGAAGTCCAGGGACTAGATTCCGAGGTACTGCAAATGGATGGAGAGTTGTGGACTTCAGAGAGTGAAAAACAAGAGATGAGTGGTGATGAATATAGTGTTGGGAGCAGGAGAAAAGAGAAGGCAGCACAGGAACCACAGGGGCTGTGTCTCCTGGGGAATGCTCATGGACATTAACCCATACACAGCCCATCTGATTCCTGAATCGTGTTTGGCACTATCACAGTGGGCCAAAACATTAACCAGCACAAAGTGGCATGATTCCATGGGCATGAAATCATATTTCTAAAGGTCTTATCTGTGTCTGTGAGAGTATCTGGGCAGGAACACTGGTGCATTAAAACCAGCAGCAACAGTAGGTTTTTCAGGAACACAGACTAGCATCTGAAATACTTGTCTGGATCAGTCACACTAACCTTGAGTCACAGTCCACTGAACTTTGGGACAGACATATGTTGAAGGACCTAGTAGAACAAGGAGCTTGTTCTTTCTGCAGGTCCACCCCCTTGCAGTGCTGTCATCTCTAATCTTAGATCTGAAGGCATGCTCTTCAGGGCAAGGACTGTTTCAGCTGTTGTGAGTACCTCAGACACCTACAGCAATAACTAAGTGAGAAATAAGCCTCATAGAATTCATCTGGCTTTAGTGAGCCTGTGGTGGGTACAAGCTGGAAGTCAGCCTGGTGTTCAGCATTCTGGCTTCAGTGACATCAGACCAACACTGAGTGCAACACAGCATGAAAAGAAATCCCTCAGCCCACTGGCCTGCAGCCACCTGCTGGGGAGCAGAGCCAGGCTCTGGTGATGTTGAGGTTGGTGATCTGAGACGCTCAGAGGAAAACCTTACATCATTCCAAAGGTTTATCATGATCAAGACTTACCATGTGCTCTGGCTTAGATCCTGACCCAGCAAAGCTGCTAAGCACCTGCTTTAAGGTGCTTCAGTCCCACTGAAGTCCCTGCAACAGCTCTCATCTTCCACTCAGGAAGGTGGTTGCATGTTTTGCAGGGTCAGTGCTGTAACCCCAGCAATGCAGCCAAAGGAGCAGCAGCTTCACCACTGAGATCACTGAGCCCAGGATTCCATCCTCTCAATTGTCTGTCCTTTTTTTGGAGGAATACTTCTCTTTTCATCCAGCATTTCATGAGCTGGTCCTAACAGCTCTGCTTGGAGATGCTCTGTCCTGTGTCTCTGGGAGTTTTGTTGTCTCCTATCTAATCTATCTTCAACCATCACTGCTATCACCAATTTGCTCTTTAGCTTTCTAGCCTGATCTGCAGGCATTTTTCAGCAGTCTGTGTGTTTTCTACATTGATCTTTTTCTTTTCCACAGAATTTCTCTCTCACATGAACCCTCCCAAGCTGTTTTTAGATGACATGACATGTTAGAAGACAGCCCACACAACACAGTGTCTTTGCAGTGCACACATCCTGAGAGACCAGAACCTCTCTGCTTGGTCTCTAAAATGAAGCCACAGCGGCATTAAAGGAGACATACAGCTCAGCTTTAGAGGTCTGCTTGCTTCTGCAACTGCCTCCAAATTGTAGAAAGGCTCCAGACTGGAGAGAGGAGGGAGAGAAGAGGGGGAATAACATAAGGATTGAAAAAGGAAAAAAAAAAAAAAAAGGCTTGAATTTAATTGCCCTAAAAATTTCAATCATTCAATCTGGTAATTAGAGAGCTGGCTGATTCAGGAGGCAATTTCATTGGGGGAAAAAAAAAGAACCCAACAAGATAATTGATGCTAAGTGAATATTTTACCTGAAATATTAAATACCAAACTTAAGACTGCCTCCAGGGCCCTTTCTGCTACCCCTTTTTGATCTGTCTTTCTACTGCTTTGTGTCCTCCTCTCACATGACTCAACAGAACAGGACAATCCTTCAGAGAAACAGATTGTCACAGGAACAGGTTTATTTGAACTCTCTGTGCTGTGAAGGAGACAACAGAATGATTTATGAGTAAAGAAAAGAAGAATAGGAAGTCTCCTGAGACCCAGCCTGCCTGCAAAGCTCAGTGAGACTTCCCAGTGCTGAGGCCGTGTCTGGCTGGCCACAAGCAAGGGCTGATGTCCTACCAAGGGTAGCAGCCTGCTTTATGAGCTTATCAAGTAGAGGGTAAAAGCTTCTTCAGACATATAACCATGTTACCAGAATGTTCCATGTTTAACTCTGGACTCTCCACAGGTAGATGTCTGCAGTGCAGAAGGTGTCACAGGCTCTGGCTGCACAGATCTCTTTGCAGGCTGGAGAGCAGAGCTGGTTCCTTCAGACTGTTCAGAAGTAACTGCTAATTGGCTGCTCTTTGATAGCCACTCTCTAATGAGCAAGGGCAGCATCCCATGCACATCTTAAAGAAATGTGGCATGCCTGGAAATGAAGTAGATATTAATTTATACTCCAATGACAGGTAATGATACTTGGGAACTGAAACCTTCCACATCCTGCCAACAGGTAGAGACAATCCCCACTTTACAGATGTGGCACACACTGGGTTCTGACACCATGTGCTGTTCTGATTGCTTCTCTGTCTGCCTTTGGCACACAAAATTCTGTGCTCGGTTCCTGTTAGCAATACCAGATTTTAACCTTAAAGCACCTTTTCCAGTGAGACTCCACATCTGCTCCTGCTCAGGAAGACCATAGCAAATGAGCACAGGTGACTTTGCAGCTTCCACCTGTGAGACTGATCAGGGAAAGGTTTCTGCTCCCTATGACAGTCACCATCTGAGACAGAAGCAGGTGACAGGACTTAGTGACAACTCCTGTAGTGAGATGGGATGTCTGATGGGATGCTCAATGGAATGTGGGGACAGACAAAAGCCACTCATGGTGAATATGTTCCATAGGAAATGTATAATAAATACCTTTGTGAGTATCCTGGCTGCTGCAGACTGAGTTTTCAGACCAACTTCATACCACAGCACACTTCTGCACACAGATAGTTTTCCTTCATGGCTTTGAGTGGCAACCCTGCAAAAGAAGACAGTTAATGATACTTGGGAACTGAAACCTTCCATGTCCTGCCAATAGGAAGGACAATCCCCAAACCTTTGCAAGAGGTGGATCCCAGCCTTCATACCAATTCTATGTGCTGACCAGGCTTGACATGTCTGTTTGGTGTCTGTTTGGTGCTGAGGGTAAAGATATCTAAAAATAGGACACCTGTGAGCCCTTTCCTGGCACTCTGGCAGAATGTACCTTCTGGAATTGCCAGCTACTGCTGTGCTCTGGCCATGGCATCTGCTGTTGTCATTGCTGTGTGCTCCTAACATCCTCTAAGTCACAGATGTTCATTTATTCTACAGGTGAGCAACAGATAGCCTCAGTGATTTATCCAAGTGTGGATGATTCAAAATTAATTACTAAACTGAAAAGAAAGCAGCAAGCTGAAGCATTGCCCTTCAGGTCCTGGCAGGTGTGTAAACTGGGGGTCAGGAGAACAGACCAAGCACCTCTCAGGCAGGCACTAAAGTAAGCCACCAGCAAGAACTACCAAGATGAGGTGGACTTCAAGCCCTCCAGAGAAAACTAACAGCTTCCCTTGAACCACCCTCTTATCCTTAATTACCTTAAATGAAAGAGGAGCTCCCCTTCTTTCCAAAGCCATGATGATTCTCATTGCCTTTCTCCCTACAGCAGTTTTCTGAACAGCTGATCACATTCTCTATGCAGAGGAGAGGTTAGAGTCCTGCTCAGGAAGCCCATTGGCTAAGCTTGGTGTGACTACTGTATTTGGGAGCCTGGCAACAAGGCAAACCTCAGGAGAGTCAGTCTTATGTTCACTGCATGTGGAGCTCCTACAGTTCAGCTACAGAAAAGCAAGAGCTATTGCAGGTACCTCTGCAGAATTTTAAACACATCGAGCAGTGCAAACCCCACTGAGAAACTTCTCTCTCTGCTGAGTGGGGACACAGACACCTCTGGAAACAGCCAGGGCTGCTGGAACTCCTAATGAAGTTCTGTGCTTGTGTTGTTCAGGACATGGAATCTAAACCTCCTCTCCCCTGACTTACCCCTCCCTCTCAGAGAACTCCTGGCCACTCTCTAATCTGACAAAAACTGTGTTCTCTTTTATACTTGGAGGTCACTTTATGTTACTTACAGTGTGTTGCATTGTGTCAAAAGAGATAACACAACCTCATGCAAAGCAGACTAACATAACTCAACCTGACACCAATGACATAATATGATGTGGCTACTGAAAACTGCACTGTTGTCATTGTTTTGTGTTCTCATCTGACACCCACTTGCTATTCCAGCATGGGGCATTTGTGGCAGAGTTTGGAGAATCAGGTTATGGACAGGGTGTGCTGTGGCTCCAGTCCTTTCTGCACTGAGATCAGCTGACTGCCTTTGCCAGGGTTCCTCCTGATTTACCCTAGCAGGAATTGGGCTCTGAAAAATCATCCCATAAAATGCAATGACATGAGGAAAGGCATCAAGCTGGAAAATGCAGCTCCTGGGAGGAAGGAAATGGCAACACTGTCATAGTCTCTGTAACCTTAGCTCTGCCCTCTTGGGCAGTAAATGAGCCTGGACTATTTTCCTGCAGGATGTCATTTCATTTTGTAGAGCTGTGTACCAAGGCAGCTGCTCAATATTCCTCCTAACTTCAGTTGCCTGTGGTCCCATCTCTCATTTGCTGCACACCAGGCAAATCCTTTTGTAGGTTAGGTACTTTTCTTCTTCCTGTTTTTGTTTGCTCTTGTGTTGTTCTAATTACCACAGTATAAGTGCATTTCAAAACCAAGGCTGAATCTGTCTTCCCAGTGCATCCTCCAGGTTGAAACACACTTTTATCCCATCCCTGCTCCACAGACCAAGAGCAGAAGCACAAAACTGTCTGGTACTCTAAGCCCAGTGGCAAGACTATTGTTGGCAAGGCTAGAATGCAAGGCAGCAAAATCCCAGCCTTTTGCATTACTTCCTTCATTTTTATTTCCTGGCTACTTCAAACTGCCCAGGCTCCCAGGGGAAAAGCACACATGAGCCCTATGTGTCAACACCTCAAACAGTGATAAATGAAGGCAGAAGGTTCTGGTGATGTTGTGAATCACTGTGCAACACCTCTGCCTTGTTCTCCATCCAGCAGAACCAAACCAGAAGCCCCAACAGGACCCAAAATCATTGAGCTGTTGGATTAAAATGAAATCCACTGTCATTTCCACCAGAGTTTTACAGTCAAAACAATGAGATAACTCATCTCTAGTCACTTCTGTTGGACACAGGACAGAACATTTTCTATACCAGTTGCAACATCAAGCCCATGTCTTCTGCTTGAGCTAGAACTTATTTTTTAACATCATCATCACCTGGTCTGGGGAATCCTGCTGTGGCAGGAGGGTTGGACTAGATGATCTTTTGAGGTCCCTTCCAACTCCTAACATTCTGTGAGTCTGTGATCATCATCATCTTATGCTGCCAGGAGCTGGCCAAGGCACCTCAAGCTATGGCAGCCTGAGTGAGGTGTTTCAGCCCCCACTGACTTGAAGCCAGTCAGGTTCATGGACTTGTGCTCCATGTTCTGCACTGTGTCACATCCAGAGCTTAGCACATCCTCCCCAGCCTGCCTGCACTGTCATCTGACCAGGAATGAGGTGGGAGGCACTGGAATCAGTGGCACAGATCACAACAGCCTTGCTGCAAGATAGGATTTGATGAGAAAGTAATTAGTTTCTGCTGGCAATGCTGCTTCTGTCTGGCAGCAAGGTGCCCTGCTGAGAAGTGAGGCTCTGACAAAGCAGGCTTCAGGAGTTGAGAGAGGCTGGAGAACAGCTAAAGAGCTCTGGGAGAGCAGGTGAGGGTTAGACATCTGCTGATGTTTTGGCCAAGTAACTTCACAAAAAGAGGGGCTATATCCACTCAAAAGTTCCAAAGAGCAGAGGACCCAGACCCCCACCAGACAAATGGCTCTCCCTGTCAGAAATTCTGCCTGAAAGTTTCTGTCCTTTCTTCAGCTTTGGATGAGGTTTACAATGCCTTTTTCTGCTTCTAGACACCTACTGGGATAGTTTTGGAAAATGTTTGGAATTTGCATGCCATGGAGCTTCCTGAAACTTCAGGAACTCCTCATCTAAAACCTATGTCAGGATGTGCTAAGATACAAAGTTTTACCTCCTCTGTCAAAAATCCAGCATAGGAAAAGCCAATTTTGTTTACAGAAAATGATATCTGAATATTGAACCAGAGGCTAAACTCATGTCAGGTATTTGTGGTTTAATTACAGATGAACCCCAGAGTATGCTGGATCACATCATACTCAGGTTTGGAGCCACTTAAGTTCCATTGCAGGTTACAACAGACACACAAGGGAATAGAAGAAAGGCAGCAATACTACCTCAGATTACAGCCCAGATTTTAGGCTACAGAATCTATAAGATCATTAGGAAAAGGACTGGAAAATGAAGCAAAATTCAAGAATTTAAGTGCAGTGAAAAATTCCCTCCACATCAGTTATTGTTGCAGTGGATAACAGATTAACCTTCCTAAACCCAGCCAGGAACTCAGCCCCAGGCAGCCTCTCTCTCACTCCCCTCTGCTGGGATGGGGGAGAGAGGCTGAAGGGTAGGAGGGAGAAAACTCATGGGCTGAGATCAAGAGCTGAAGAGGGAAAGCACAAGCCCTGTGCACAGGCAAAGCAAAACAAGAATTCAGTCACCACTTCCCATGGCAGCAGGTGCTCAGCCATCCCCAGGACAGCAGAGCTCCATCACCTCTCATGGTGGCTTGGGAAGACAAACAGCATCTCTCTGAGTGGCCTCCCCTTCCTCCTCCTTGCCCCAGCTTTGTGTGCTGAGCAGGACACTGTATGGTCTGGAACATCCCTTTGGTGAGCTGGGGTCAGCTGTGCTGGCTGTGACCCCTCCCAGCTCCTTGTGCACCCCCAGGCTAGTCCCTGGTGGGGTGGGTGAGGAACAGAAAAGGCCCTGACCCTGGGTGAGCAGTAGTAACTGCTCAGCAGTAACCAAGACATGCCTGTGTTCTCAGCACTGCTTCCAGCACAGATCCAAACACAGCCCCAGAGCAGCTACCATGGAGAAAATTACCTCTGTCCCAACCCAGACCAGCAGATATTTCACCAGCTGTAAAATCTAGGCACCACCAAGACATTTAACCACTTCGTAAATGTCCCAAGTTCCTGATTCAGTTCTTGGGTACTTTCCTAAAAAATCATGTTGGGAGAATGACCACAGGGCACAGTAATAAACTCTCCTCTTTGTCCTGCAGAAATAACCCACACTCATAAACCTGGTTTAAAATCATGAAGAGGAGCACAGCAGACAAGAACAGTGCCAGATTCTGACCTGACTAACAAGTGCATAACTGCACTGTCACCTCTTAGATGAGGGAGACTGTCTGGGACTGACCAACCTGCAGCTGGGGGCAGAATCTGCCTCAGTAGGATTTTCCTCTGCAGCTTTCATGGAACTGTAGAATGGCTTGGAAGGCACCTTTGAAGATCATTTAATCCATGATGCTGGAAACTGGTTCCACTCTAGCCCACAGTTCCACACAGGAAGCTTGCATTTGCAGACGAGCTAAAAGCCTGGCAGTTTAAAGTGGGATCCTGGTATGGTTACATTCAGGAGTTGCTGTTTAAGTCAGACACAGCCTGAGTATTTGATTCCCTGAAGGATCTAACTACAAATCATGCACCCTTGTGACATCTCCCCTGTCACAGAAGAAGCACAAATAGCCCACACTCCTTTTTCTGTACAATTTCCTTGCCACTTGTCTCACATCTGTGTTTGCAGCTGCCTGTGGCAGGAAGCACTGGTTGTTCTGTAGCTGCACAGCACCAAGTACAATGGAACTCGAGCCCAGGACCACACTTCCCAGGTGCTACTGCAAGGCTGATAAATAAATAACTGCAATCAGCAGGAAAAGCTGCTTTTAGGCAGCATACTACTGAAAATGAGAGCAAGACTCAGGGAAGGGCTGAGTGCCTGCAGCCCTCATTGTCTCTAGCCTGGGCTGTGGTAGCTCAGCAGCTCTCAGCATCTCTGAGGATTTATTCTGCAGCATGTTTGCTTTTGCCTCCAGTGTGCAGTGTGAGGAAAGCAGCAGTGTGAGGGCAAACCACAGCTCCCAGCCACCTCTCCCCTCAGTGCTGAGTGAGAGAGTGAAAGCTTGCAGAGCAGCCCTTACCTTTCTGGTGTGGGTGTCTCAGTGGGAATAAAAACAAACCATGGAGCTGAATTCATTCCTAGCCAGGGGAAGTTTCCCATTGAGGGTTACAGGCATCCTGTGCCTCTTAAAAGCAAGTAATAAAATGCTGCTCTCAATTACAAATTGTATTTACATTTTAAACCCCCTTATGGTTTGCTGAGGTAGAGGGAGGTTTCAAATGCATTAGCAGCAGCACTGTGCCATGAACAGTTACAATTTTTCACTCTTTGTAATGAACAATTAATGTCTGCAGCTTCTTTCTTTCTTCTCTGTCTTGCAAACTAACCCTGTGGCCATGCCAGGTCAATAGTCAGCAGACAAGACCCAACTCCTGCCTGCTGCTATGAACCAAAAGAAGGAAATGCATTGCAATGATCATCTCTAGAAAGCCTCCTGTAACAGGACTCACATGCTAAGTATAAACTCAATAGCAATTGATTTTTTTATGTAACATCCTGAGCTAAACTCTTACAGCTGTTGGGACATTTAACAGGAAAATGCAGAAGCTCATGGAGATGTGCACAGCTGCAGCTTCCTGTGCCACACAAGTCAAAGTCCCTTCTCCTTGTCCTCAAGCAGTGATAAAGGCAAAGCACTCACTGTCTTACAAGATGCACAGGTCTTGTGGCTGGCCCTTGGCTTGTGCAAAGCCCCTGTGAGTGTCACTCAGAGTCAGCTGCTCTGCTGAAAGCAGAAGAGTGTTCAGAGAAGGTCTGGGCTTTGAAGGGGTTTGCTAAACATTAGCTAACCTGAGGCTGCTTTTGTTGTCATGATGCTCACACCTGGCTATGGCTAACCGAGCCTGAGGCCTCAGGGTTGAGAGGATACTCCAGTGAGTATCCAGTGAATCCCAGTGAAGTGGGAGAACCAGTGCAACACTTCCCAGGCATGTACTTTCCTTGTCCTTTTCACCAGCACATCAGTGACAGCCACACTGGGAGAGGCTGGGCCAGATCCTCTGCAGGGTAAACCAGTGCAGCAGTCAGAATCACAGACTGGCTTGGGTGGGAAGGGACCTCTCAAGGTCATCCAGTCCAACCCCTTGCACTCAGCAGGGACATCTGCAACTAGGTAAGCTTGCTCACAGCCCCAAACAACCTGACCTGGGATGGTTCCAGGGATGGAACATCTCCCACCTCTCTGGGCAACCTGGGACAGGCTCTCAGCATCTCAGTAGAAAAGATTTCTTCCTTCTCTCTAGTCTCAATCTCTCCTCTTTTAGTTTCAACCCATCACCCCTTCTCCTGCCCCAACAGGTCCTACTAAAAAGTCTCCCCTCATCTTTCTGATAGGTCCTTTAAGTACTGAAAGGCTGGAGGAAGGTCTCCCTGGAGCCCTTCCTGGAGGCTTCTCTCCTCCAGCCTGAACAACCCCGACTCTCTCAGCCTGTCTTCACAGCAGAGAGTTTCCAGCCCTCAGATCATTTCTGTGGCCTCCTCTGGCCCTGCTCCACCAGGTCCCTGTCCCTCCTGCCCTGAGAACTCCAGAGCTGCCCCAGCACTGCAGCTGAGGTCTCCCCAGAGAGAAGCAGAGGCAGAATCCCCTCCCTACCCTGCTGGCCACTCTGCTGGGGATGAGCCCAGGACAGGGTTGGCTTCTGGGCTGTGAGCTCACATTGCCAGCTTATGGCCAGCTTTTCACCTACCAGTACCCCCAAGTCCTTCTCCACAGAGCTGCTCTCCACCCTTTCATCACCCAACCTGGGCTGATATCTAGGGTTGTCCCAACCCAGGAGCAGGACCTTGCAGAGCTGTAGCAGAGTTCTCTCACCACAGCTAACCTGCCTTGCTTTTATTTAGAAAGAATACATTTATGACACAATGGCTATAAATAGTATTTCATTAATGTTATTGCCTATTTAGATACTTCCCTGAAGGTCTAATCCAGAATTACTGTTGTGTTGCTATTTCAGCTTCTGTTTTTCCAAAGGTTTAGTTTGCAGCTGAACTCTTGAGTCTACCTGGAGTTAAGGCTAAGCTCAGCAGCTCAGCAGCTCAGCTTTGGGTGAAGAGCAGGTTTGGTGTAATTAGATTTGTGGGATAAGGTGGTTTGGGTTAATTTTTGTAGTGTATAACAGTGTAATAAAAAGAAATGGCTGTAATTTATAGCCCAGAATTTGGCAAGTACCTGGCCTGGTCTGGGATTATTTTGTTTTAATGGCAGAAATTTTACATTTAGGTTAGAATTTCAAAGCAGCTTAGTACCCAACAGCTAAGGCAGTTGCTCAGTGCTGCCAAGCTCAGGCATTCAGCAGGAATGAATCAGGCATGAAAATACCAATATTAACTTAAAATGAGGAGGCACAGACACAAGCTCACAGCCATGCACCCACACTGAGACACAGATGCCTTGGAATCAGGCTAATGTTTAACCTTGTGACAAACTCACCTTTGACATGAATTTCTTATGCTTTCCTACAGGATGTGATATTTGTCACATTGCAAGGAATCTTACAAACAAAAACATTTTCAGGTTTGATTAGGTATCCTCAAGGCAAGATAATTTTTATTTTGCCTAAGCAGCAGCAGCTTTCAGGCAGAACCTGGGACTAGATTAGTCTCTAGGCTGCAAAACTGCACCAGTTTAGCTTAAGACTCTGGGCTCCTTTTTTCAGCCTTCTGGCAGTTGCTTTCCATGTGCATTTATTGTCAAGCTTTTCTCTACAACAATGAAAGCCCCAGAATTCCTATTTTGGGTTTCACATGAACTCAGATTATCTAATCATCTAGCTTTGGAGACTCTAGACCTAAGGAAAACACTAAGCATGATAAGAATCACCCAAAAAAAATCAGGACCCCTCTATGGAAGAAGAAGGTGTGTTATTTTTCTTTATCAAGAGAGTTCAAACTGCTTTCTTTGCAAGAGTTCAATCCTCAGCATAACAAATAGCTAGCAACAAAGAGAACTTCTAAGACAAGAGCTTTCTGAAAACCATAATAGCACATTCAGGTGCTGAGTGCCCTGGTAGATCATGGGGTGGCACAGAGAAGTGCCAGCATCACAAACAGAGAGGTTTAGTCAATACATATGATCTGATTTACCATGTGCACTGGACTCTGGTGGTGTCAGTGCTTACATTCAGACACTGTGACACAGGGGTCCCCTGGAAATGAAGAACTGACCCAGCCTGAACCAAAGCCAGCCAGAAGCAATGAAGCACTGAGCCAGTGGCTGCTGCAGAACTTTGGGCTGCCTCCATAGAGCATAAAGCACATGGAAAAGGCTTTGCAGGGCTCAGAAGCCTTTTGAGAGCATGTCTTGTGTTGAAGCACAATGTGAGAAGTGCTGATTGCATCCCACTGTCCCAGTGCACAGCACTGCTGCACAGACTGACTCCCCCTGCTTCCTTAAAGCAGAAGTCCTCTTGCTCCTGTTATTGTAATCCAAAAGTGATGCCTTGGTGCTGAAACACAGCAAAGCAGTGGCACATTAACACCATGTTCCTGGAACACATCAGAGCAATTGTGCTCCAGTGCTGTGTTACTACAGGGCATCTCAACAACAACACTCCCAGCAATGCTGAGTTCTCCTGCTGAGGTGATAGAAACATCTTAATGGGAGACCCTGACATTTCTGCAGCCCCATCTGCATTCCTCCACATCAACACAGTGACTGCCCTAGCATGAGGTCACCAAGAGCTGTGTGAAAACATTCAATCACAAAAAAAGTCCAAACCCCAAGTCAAAACATAACTCAGAGGAGTGAGGGAAATCACAGTGGGCTTTGGGCTAACTGCATTAGCTCTGGGAACAGCCAGGGCAGTGGAAGAAGGGCACTGCAGAGCTCCTCAAGCAAAGCCTTAGCAGGATTCTGCTACCATGATTCAAACCCTCCCCAGTCTGCAGTGGTCACAGAGCCATTCATTTGGAAGAACTCAGACAAAATGTCATTTGTTCTGGCTCCTGGATCTGAAGCTACCAAGGCATAGAACTGTTTGTTCAGGTTTTAAAGCAACACTGATCCTCTAGCCAGGCCTGGGAAAGAATTCCCTATACAACAGAACTGCACAAGATAAACTGAAATCCCCCAAAACCCAAAAGGCAAAGCCTGTCCTAAAGATTCTCTCTCCAGTTCTGGTGACAACCTGCTGCTGATGTTGATTCTGTGTAAGTATAGCATCAGCTAGAGGTTAAACCTTGCACCACCACAGCTCTAACACCACAAGTCTTTCTGTTGTCTCAGTCAAAGCTCAGTCACTATCAGGGATCTACAGTGGAAAGTTTGTGCAAAGTAAACCAGAATGCAAACACACAGCAGTCACCATGTGGAAACCCAAACCATACACTAGCCTGCTCCCCTGCCAGAGCTTGCACTTTGGGAAACAGTGTGTACTAGCCAGGGCAGATGAAATCCACACTCAAATGGCCTCTGCACCAAAAGCAACAGAGATTAGCAGTGATCTGGCCTTTAAAGTGCAAAAGAACTTACATGAGCAAGGTCTGTCCCTCTGCAAGAGAAGAAAGTGCAAATTTTATCCAGAACTTCACCTGGAGGTTTTGGGCTCAATTTTGCTTTTCAATTTGTTTCAACCTAAAATCTTTGGGCTTGATTTTTGCAGCTTGTAAAGGCATTGACTTCTCTGCAGAGTGGAAGTAAGAATCTTCCCACTGAGAGCAATGAGCAACCCACATCCACCTTCACGTGGGCACAGTGGTCACACGAGGTGCATAGCCTAGTGCCTGCACATTCCTGCACATCTACCTCCACCAATGCTGAGGAGAGCATGCACAGCCTCAACACCAGGGGCTAATGTGCTGGCACCTGTCCTCTCCTGCCAGCCCTGCCACAAGGCACACAGCCTCTTGCAGAGAGGAAGGAGAGACAGCACAGACTGTTCCTATCTCAAACTACTTCAGCTGGAGCAATCAGCATTCATCTACGAAACAACATGATCTGCCCAAGGTCTCAGCAAGCCACTGACAAACACTGGCAGTGAAATCTCCATCCTCTGAGTCCCAGAGACCAATCTCCTGCTTCTTGTTAATGTTTTTTGTTACTTTACATTAGCATTTTTTCTTAACTGCTCTGCTAGAGGTAGACTCAACCTCTAGCAAACTTGAGGCAATCTCTTTTAAGTAAATCTGTGCTGTTCAGAAGAACATTTTGTATTTAACTGGAATTTCATAGAGAAGTTGTGATTTCTCTAAAGGACTGCAGAACAGTTACAATTGGCTTCCTGACTGTGTCTGGCAGAAAAAATGGTTTGGGTGAAATCTGATTAATCAAAACAATCCTGTTTCTGAAGGAAGATTTTGGATGTTTTCAGATTTCCAGACTAATTCAGGAAGAGATCAGATTTTGTGTCAAAACATGTAAAAATATGACTGTTGATATCTGAATGTCAAAAATAAATATTATGTCAGTTTGTGAAGAACTGAGCACAAAGTAAGGAGCAGCAAATTGTGAAAATCTTCTCCTGGAACATGTAAATACTACTTCATAACCAGACACTCAGCTCAGCCACCAAATGCTGCAACACAGCAACAGGCTGCATGGATGGGGATGGGAGAATCCCAATCCTTAAATACTGGAAATACATGAAGTGCCAGAATGAAAGCACAAAGGGGGAACAGATCCAGCAAATCGTGCTGATTCCAGTTTCCCCTTAAGAGGCTGTAACACCCTCTGCAAAGCATCTCAAAGAGTAGTGATTGCCTTTTCCTTTTTTAAGAGAATGGACAAAACTTTGCAGGGGATCAGTTGCTGTTTGATTCTGCTGGAAACATTTGTTCTGGGTCGAAAGGGTGATTCCCATGCAGTGCCCAACACACAGCAATGAGGTTAAATTGGTTTGGATGATATCAGCTATGTGTAATTAAACCAGCAGCCCATGTCTGATCCTTTCTATGACCATGTTAGGTGTTAAATTAAGGTCTGATTAAGAGTGTGCTGCTGCAGTTAAGGTCAAGGACTAAAGATCACAAGCTTTGTTTCATCTAATAACAATAAAGACTGTCTGGCTGCCAAATACCACAACAGCCCTTGTTCTCCTATCAGACTGCTGTCCAGCTAGAGGGATCTGATTTCACTGGTATCCCTTTTTAAACCCTGCTTCTGAGAGGGTTTGTAGCTATTTCATCTGTTGGGCAGCACTGTGCCACCCGAGGCTGTACAGCACGCTCTGTGTGATCAAAGCAGAAATGCAGCAGCTTCTGACGACTGAGTTATCCTGGCTGAGGGGGAAAAAGTATCAAGGAAGGGGAAAAAAGATCCAGCACTACAAAATACCAGGTCATGCCACCAAAGTAAACACCCACAGGTAAGTTCATAACGTGAACACGAGAGCAGCCAATGCTGGAAACTGTGCAGGTGTTGGCGTGGAACGAACGGCAGGCTGCCCCAGCAGCAGAGGTGGGAGACAAAGGCAGAGTGCTGAAGAGAAGCACCAGCAACTCATCTGGGGGATGAAGACAAGAATGGGTGCATAAGAGCTGCTCCCTGCATAAGTGGCTTCCACAAAGACATGTCAGGAGCCATTACCAGAGCACTTGTCTGTTAGGAGAGAACAAAATGCCCAGTAGCCCAACAAAGTGTTCTCCCCAGACATGCTCATCTTAACCTCCAGTGAATACAGGCTGCTGGGACATGTTGGTTCCTTGAAAAGGAGGGTGGAGCAGAGTGAAAAACCATATGGCCCCAAAACAATCTCTCACAGACACATCCTGGTTTATGTTTCCCTACTTGGGGTCCAGTTTCAGAGTAGACACTGATTTATTTTACAAGAGCCATCAGAAGTGGCTTTCATTGCTTCTCACACTTGGTAGACTATTAATAGAGCACTGGACATATCTGGAAGGACAATTTTGCTATTCTGTGAGGCTACAGACAGAAGATGAACCACAGGAACACACTAATCACACCAGAGCCACCACATGTTTAGACATTTCTCTGTGAATGGCACTGTACACGTGAGCAAAACCTTTCCTGGAGATGCCACCATGGTTTGTGGTTCAGGATGGGAGATGCAAGTTCTCTGCCTCCTAACAAGCTCTAAGTGGATCCCAAAAGCTTTAATCATGCAGTTCAACATGGATTAGCTTCCAACTCTATATTGTTGCTGCTGAGCTCCAGCTCTCTGCAGAGCAGGCTTTGCTGTGGGAGTTCCCACACTTCCTGCAGTCTCAGTTGCATCAGAAATGCAGTGAACACCACGAAATAGCCAGGTATGAAGAATGACTCTGTGACAACAGAAATAGGTTTCCCATTGAGAGTCAGTGCCTGAACTGGAAAGAAACTTTATACTCAATTAAGAAATTCCTGTCCATCCTATTTCTCTGCTGTTTGTGAAAGCCCTGTGCCACTGCCAGGAGAATCATGAGCTACTCGTGGCAGTGTCTGTCTTTCTAATGAGAATGAGAAGCTGCCTTTGTCACCACTTGGATTTCAGAACACCAAACCTGACAGAAAACCCAATCAAGTGAAAGGGCAGGCTGGGTTTGATCTGATTCACCTGACCATTCTTCTTGCTCAACATTGTCCACAGAGAACTAGAGGTTTGTGCCAGTGTCAGAGACTAGTCAGAGCATTCAGACCCTGTGGCTTAAGGCTAAACATATCTGTCCATGTTATGTAGGTGACACTGCTGAGCAGCTCTGGCTAACTGCTGCTAGGGAAAGGAAGCTGCTTTGAAAATTGAGCTCCTATTGATCAGGTACCATTTTAGATACCTAAATTTAGGCACTTCAGCCTGGATCCAAATAAAATCAAAACTGAGTATAGGTGGTAGCTCAGGTCAGTGCAGCTCAGCCACTTGCTCTAGTGCAGGAGCAACCCATAAACATCATGTCCTGACACCTCTGGCTTCCCAGGCTGAGTGAGCAGGGACCCAGGCACAAGCAAGTGGCCTGGCAACAGCTCTTAGCATAAATCCAGGGTGAACTCAGACTTCTGCTTTTGACTCTGAAGCTGCTGATAGAAGGATTGCTTTGGAAAGCTTTCCAGCCTTGTCTTGGATAGCTGCATTGTGTTCTCTCAGTATCTGCACTATTCCCTAGCCTGCACTTAAGCTAGCCTAAGAGGGATTGCTGCACATATTATGGTAAGGTCATTTATTTACTTTATGCAACTGGAAAATTTAAGGCCAACCACTCCATTTCTGTGCTGTGTAGATTAGTGTTCACAGTAACACCTGCTTAGTGGACAGAGAGAAAAAAACCCTTATATTCCTTCTTTATTGCAATTTATTATTCTAGTTTGAATGGTTCCTAGTGACTTCCTAAGATTAATGTTAATATTCTAATAGGAGTCTTCCCTCTGGAGTTTTACTGGGGGTTTTGAACATTCATTTCATTTAACATACACATGGGAGCAAGTCTGGTGGTTCCAAAAATATTTGTAGTTGGAAATCAGAGTGAATTTTTGTTAGGCTCAGTGCCAAAGAAATCACAAATCAGGTCTGTTAGAGAGCAGTTCCAGTTCCTTGGCATCCAAATCTGGCTTTATGTACATGCACGTTGTGATGCTTTCCCTAGCTGGATGGCACTGAAGATTTTGTGAGAAAGGCTTTGTTTGTCTCTTTTTCAAGGTGGAACTTGAGTTTGTCTAGCTGAGTGGAGACTCAGAGATGCTATGGCCAGAGACTGCCCACTGGGTATGCCTCTTTCCCTATCACAGCTGCTGTTTTAGAACCAAAGTGTGGAGTAGAAATTTCATCCCTGATTTTTTTGGCTGGATCAATTGTTTAGTCTAGGAACTCTCAAGTAGACTTTCTAGGTGCTGGAATTCCTCTTTTTCTTCAGTCAGCAAGTGATGCTGTATGGTGTCCATCAGAGTCTAGAGTCACATCTCAGTGAGCAATGATTTATGTTCATCCTAATGTTCCTTGACATTAATGAGTATTACAGACTTGTATCTCCATGGATTAAGCAGAGAACATACCCCAGAGTGTGTGTGGAGCTTGTCATTAGGGCATCACACTACTAAAACCAACAGAGAAATTCCAAGGGTAAGAAAGGAATTGGATCTCTTCCTCCTCTCTGCCGGAGCACATGTAAGAGATACAGTTAAACATTCTCCTATTTCAAGCCCTCTCCCAGCAATCCCTGCCTGCATTTCAGGTTGCTAATGACTTCAAAGAACTGATTGCCACTTTTAAGATATTCTCCAGAAGAGCCTGTGGGAAATACTTTGCTGGCAGAGAATGATTCTGTGGCTAATTGAGGTTTCTCTCCTCAACTAGCTCTTTCAGGATTGGATCAATACAAAGAGGTGATCCCCTACACTTCATCATCTAGGGATGGTGACTCCTTAATGGAATGTTGTGGATCCTATGGGATGTGCCAGAGACTATGGCACAGCCACACCTGATACCAGTGTTGAGCTAGCATGAGCATGTGCTAACTCTGGCTGCAGCAGAGCTGCGCAGGCATCTTTGGCCTCCGCTGTCCATTGCTCCAGGTTTTGGGTATATTCCATGTGCGAGGGTTGCATGGCTACATAGTTGCACCAGGGGAGATTTACATTGGGTATTAGGGACAATTTCTTCCCTGAAAGAGTTGTCAGGCATTGGTCCAGGCTGCCCTGGGCAGTGGTGGAGTCACCATCCCTGGAGAGGCTTCAAAAATGTACAGGAGTGGTGGTTAGTGACATGGTTTAGTGGCATGGTGCTGGTAGGTTGATGGTTGGACTTGATGATCTTAGAGGTCTCTTCCAGCCTTAATGGTTCTGTGATAGCAACTGTATTACCTCCACATCTCAGGAACAATTCAACAGCAAGCCAGATAAACCATACACACCAAACAAGCTCCAGGCTGTAAGTTCAGCATCCCTTAAAGTCCCAAGTAAAACTGAGCTGTGGGAGGGACCCAGTGCAGAATGAGCACATCCCCACAGCCTGCAGCACACAGCACTGGGGGCAGGATTCTTGGATTTTCTTCCCAATATCCTAGCCATAGAGTGGAGATCATTTACTGTGTCTGGTTGGTAGGAGTTTTGAAGGCTGACTATCATCACACATGAGGTTTATTAGCCTTGTGTAATCCTGCCTGCATCAGCTAACTGCAACATGGGAATAACAACTTCATGTTTTCCCTCAAAACTGCTTGAGATCTTCTGGAGAAGATTTTCATAGGAGAATTCTGATTTATCTAATTTGAAAGCAGTGGTGCCTGGACCAGTCACTTCACTTGAAACACATCCATTTCTCCCTCAGTAAGAGAGAGATAACATCAACAGGTTTCTGAAGCACTTTGAGAGCCATGAATACAAAGGCCTGTCTGGAAAGTGTTTAGAAAACTTCAGAAAAAGGTGCTACACAAATACATATTTATTGCAGTGCTGACAGTCTTGTGGCAGCTCTGAATGCAGAATCAAAAGCAGAGGGGACGGAATGCAAGTCAGAATAAGAAACTGTCAATCTTTAGCCTGTGTCTGAAACTGCTTTGAAACACTGCAGGTGTTTGGAGACTCTAGTTTGCCAATACTGTATGTGCTACAGTAACTACCCCAACCTGCAACAGAAACTGTGCTTTCCACTCTGGAGAGGAGGCAGAGCTCTTCTGGATATGCACAAATGGAGCTGTAATCCTGCAAACTTTAACCCATGTAGCTGACGGCAGGCAGCACAGTTGTCCAACTGATTTCAGCAGCATGTGTGGAAGTGTTTGCATAATTAGAAGTTAATGCTAATAAAGGCACAGTTCATACATGATCCTTGTGTAAACAACCTATTTCTGCATGCAAGTGTTGATTTTATTGCTGTTCTGTACTTCTGTGTAGTGGCTTTGTGAAGAAGTCATATTTTCTCAAGCAGTAAAATGTTTCTGATAGTGTTTTTCATTGCCAGCTCTTTGGGGGCTAATTAAAAGAAATATCTGTTAAATTTATTCATTGCTTGGCTCCTTGATAGCAAGAGGCACCTGGTGTAAACATTCAAAAGAAAAGCAGGCAGCAGCCAGACCTCATCAAATATTAGATGCATTAGGACATTTTATTTATAAATATGAAACTGGTTTCAATGACTTCAAAAGGGGGAAATGCCAGGAAGAGAATAACATGAGCAAGCTCAGTAAAGCTGTCAGGAGGATGCCTAAACCCACAAAAATCTAGCAATGGTGCTTGCTCTTCCCTTCTCCTCCCAAGCAACAAGGAGCAATTCCAGCTGCAGTTGGCAAAAGTGCCCACAGGGAACCCCAGGACTAACCAAAAGAAGCAGCAGATGAGAGGGAGCATCCAAGAGAATGTCTGCACCAAAAGCACCATCAGCAGTGGATCAGAAAATAGCTCATTTATACTGAGTTGAGTGACTCAGGGAAACAAATCCTGACTTTCAACTCCTATGATTTAATGCAAAATGCCTAGGAAATGTATCCTCCTTTTGGGACAACACTTAGGCAGCCTCTTAACATTGAGCATATGCTTTACATTCACTTGACTTTGCTTTCTAAAGTGTTCAGCATTGTTTCCTTCTGTTCCCATTACAGACTTCAACAAAGCAGTAAGGAGCAGTGATTGAGTAACTTCATAGCTAAGCATGCATTCAGTACTGTCCCAAACAAAGATGCAGTGAAATCATGATCCATAAGCTAACAATACAGGTGAGGAATAAAAATAATTGCCTGAAAAAGTTCTCTTCTCATGCACAAAAACATTAATCCATCCTAAATGTAGATTTCCCCTTAGCCCTGTAGTGTAACAAGGCACATTCATTCACCCCACTTTGAGGGGGGTGTTCCACATGAGTGCATGTGGTGGAAGATCATGGTCCAGTTTCAGTGGGATGAACCAGGGCATCATTTCTCACTGACAGCTGAAGTTTTGAGCCGAGTGTGATATGTGTGGCTGTGTCTAAAGAGGTAGATTTAGGTTATGAGAAGAAGTCTCCTCCACTGCTACTCAGAAAGTTAGAAGTGCTAAGCAAAAAGGAAGTCTGACCCAAGTAAAAGTGCACACTGAAGTACACACTGATCTTAACAAAAAAAAGAGAAGGAGGGCTTCATTCTAAGGTAGTCTGCTAAGTGAGAATCTGAGAGAAGTCACAAACTCTACTGAGTCTGCAAAGGGCTTTCCTACTTAGTTTGGCCTCTTCTAAGAGACACTTGGACACAATTGCCCAGGCACACAGAACAACTGCTTCCATCCTGGTAGGGATGAAAAACCTTTCAGCAGTGGTTCTCTGTTTTGCAAGTGGCAGAGAACAGTTTCTAGATAAGCAGTGTGAGGAGGAAAGGTAGAAGTCATCCAATCTATTTCAAAGCCTCTTGTATCTTCCCAGTTCTAGCACTGCACAGAGTGATCATGTGGGCAGGGATGTGACTACATGGCCACAGTGAAGGCCAGAAATGAGGAAACGTAGTTCAAGTTTCCTCCAGAGAAACAACATTGCCTTGCTTTGCCCTGGAGAGGCTTTCACACTGCCAGCAGAAAGCACAGGCCCATTCATGGAAGTCTTGGGCTGCCTTTGAGCCATTATAAGGCCTGGTTTAGCTCATGCTGTTACTGAAGGAGGAAGAAGCACAAATGGAGGTGCTGTTAGTAGCTAGCACACTGTTTTGGATGTAGTTCACCTGTAAACTTACTCATACACTGACCCAACATGAGAATCAAGCTGGTGTCTTTGGCATGTAAGGAGGAACACTTCACATAGACAGCAGGGCTGAATCTCCACTAGCAGCAGGCCTGTGAATGAACTGGGGTTTGCAGATTAAGTTTCAGGCAGTTTCAGGCCTTCTAGAACACCACAGATCCCCAGCATGTGGGAGCTTTTCAGAGGGTCATTTCCCAGTGTTAAAGAAGCAGGCTTTTGTTGACTTCTTTAGTCACATCAGAGGTGCCTCATTTCTAGGGCAGGAACTTCTCCTCTTGCCCTTGCAAACAGAACAAACAGACATCAGTTTTCCATCCTGCCCTGAGCCTTGGAAGGTGCCCTCTCTGCCAGTGCTGCACTCTCTGGCCCTGGAGACGCTTGCCAGTTCAATCCTGACTCTGAGGGAACTGAGCCACCTACTGAGTCACCACCACACTTCCTGCAGGCTAACACCTCTGTTTTCCTTGGAGGTTGCCCCATCCAGGAACTGACCAGGTCTGACCCTGTTTAGCTTCAGAGACCCAAGCAGCAGAACTGTCCAGACCTCCAAAATTAAATCTGAAACATACCACAAAGCCTCAGAGGAGTCTGAGAACAGGGAATATAGTCCCAGCTCAGAACTGCTGCTTGCAGGACACAAGTACAGTGTGCTGCAGCAAGAGTTCTCCATCCCAACTTCTAAGTGACCTCAGTGACAAGACCTTTCCAGCTTCAGGAGGAGAACAGGTCCAGGTGAGGGGGAGCAGCAGAGACTGGAACTTATAAAATGACTCATTCCTACCAGCCCTGCACATGAGGCTTCTGCTGCCAGCAGGCCAGGTGACATTTAACCACAAAAATATTTAACCTGCTTTTTACAAGGTTGTGCATCATTGCCAGGGACAAAATACAGAGATGTGGGAGAGTCAGGATGCAGCTTTTTCAGTGCAACTCTATATCACAAAAAGGCAATAAAAAGGAGGTCTTGACATAGGGAAAACATCCCAGTGAAATCCTGTCTTTTAATCTCAGCCACAATCTTTCTTCCCATCATCTTCCCTGCTTTTATATTCATTCAGTTTATCAGCTTCACCTGTCTCCAAAGTCAAGAGAAGCAGAGGCCTCAGGTTTACAATGCAGGCAAATGAACTGTGGCACCAAACTTCTCCAGAGGTGCTGACTGCTCACAACTGTCAGGAACTGCAGAACAATCTCTGGGTGATCAGTGCCAGATCACTCCAAGAGGAACATAACTCAAAATCACGGAGGATATGTTCAAAAGCCTCTGATGGAACAGTCAGGTTTACTTTCAGAAGTGATCCAGGCACTTTGGGAATCCAAGAACTACATTTGAAGAAATAGGAATAATAAAGTGTCTCTGAAACACAATTATTGTTGTGAATGATGCACTGATACCTCTGTGGGTGACACCCAGATGTTTCAGGCCCCCCTCAGAGATGGGGGCAACACTGTGGCTTCAAATGTTAGTCCAAGACTGGTCATACCTTCATCTACACAAGCTCTACCCACACTCTGGTGGAAAAATCTTCCCACATTTATTGCCTGAGGAAAATTCAGCTCAAGGATGACCTAAACAACATCAGACTAATTACCTTGGACAACCTGAAGAA
The DNA here is from genome assembly GCA_013399015.1 of Galbula dea. Classification (NCBI taxonomy): domain Eukaryota; kingdom Metazoa; phylum Chordata; class Aves; order Piciformes; family Galbulidae; genus Galbula; species Galbula dea. Next base: position 135,464 of record VWZX01007837.1, read on the forward strand.
GGTCTCTCTTGTATTTTACCAATACCTCTGCTGGGTAGAAGGCCCTCATAGAAGAATACCTTTTTCAGACTTTCTCCTGTTAGCATTTTTTCCTGATATCACTAAGCCAGGAACAGATTCAGTGTCACACCACCATGTTTGTGAGCTTTAAGAAGAGATTGCTAAGTGTACAGAGAGTTGGGCAAGCCAGTCATGTCACAGCTTAAACAAGCTTGTTGATAGAGGAGGTTTCCTGCTGTCACCAGTGAAATGGGGAAGATGATCACCAGTGTAAACTCACACCAGTGACAGCTATAGATCAGGGGAGAAAAACTCAACACATGGCAGCATTTTACTGCTGAACTCTTAGCCTAAAACACTTTGTATTTATCTAAGGTGCTGATCTTTAGCACCTGGACTGCTGCTGGTAGCAAGTAGTCCAGCAAGCTGGAGACCTTCCCCAGATAAAGGTATTGACTGACCAGAGTTAGATTAAAGCTTGGCAAGTTCTCCTACCAACAGTCCAAAGGCATCTGGAGTTAAAGAGGTCAAGCAACTTCTACCTCCTTGGTTTGAGCTATCTGAACACTTCAGCAGCTACTAAAGGTAGTAGGGAGGCCAGGATGCTGCAGATGTGTGTTACATATATCCTATGTATACTCTATGAATTTGCTTGGTGTCTTTGGCAGACAGAACAGGTTGCTCTTGCCTCTGGAGCACAGCATTTAGCTCACTGCTTTTCAAGTTCCCAAGAAGTACCCTGCTGTGACTATTGCTACCCATCACTGCACACTGAGCTGAAACAGTTGACTGTGAGCACAGTGGGGTTAATATTTTGGAAACACACTGATTTCCAGACTTCCTCCTCCTTGGAAAACACATTTTTAACAGAAAGGTACACACTATTCTCTCTTTCCTCTCTCTAAAGAGGAGGAAAGTTCTCTTCTCTTCTCTCTTGAGACAGTTTCACAATAGCCTAGCTCCTGTCACCCTAATGAAGCTATTCTCATACTGTCCCTAGGGGAAAAAAAAGTCAATTCAGAGCCACCAGGAACTTCAGAAAACTGCTATATATCAGAGGTACAGCACCAGCCTGCTGGCTGATGGTCAGAAGACTGACCTCTTTGGAGCTGCTTTTTCACAAGTCTGAGTGGACTGTCTCTGGAAATGGTGCCAACATTTCCATCTCCTGCTGGCCAGTGCCTAGCACACCAGACTATAACAGCGGTTGGAATCTTAGGGGCTATAATGCACCTAGAGAGAAACTGTCCCAGCAATTACAATTGATTTTTCAAGGTAAACTACTCATTACTGTTAAATTACAAATTACCTTTTTAGAATCCCTTTCCTCTGATTGAGTTCAAGCTCTTTCCTTGGGCTTGCACTTCAGTTTTCCTTCCTCAATTTAGATAAGGTTTGATCACTTGTTTTGCTGCATTCATTTTTCTTTGGTTTTCTTTTGCACAGAGAACCTGATAGCTTTCTGTTCCCTAATAGAAGACACCACTCTCACACAATCCTAGCAACCTACCTGGTTACAGCCACAAATGATTTCTCTCTGCTTGCCTCCTGGCCTTCAGTGCTGCTTAGATCCCTCACTGCAAGAAGGCTTCCCCTCTTCTGCCACTCATCACAGCAATTTCCCATGCTCTCTTCAGCTGTTCCCTCCCTGGGCTGAGGAAGCTGGTATGGTTATTATCTTCTTGATCCTGTACAAAGGAAGAATAAATAAAATTATTTATGGGTAACAATGGAGACCACCCACATAGCAAGGAAAAATGAGACCAAACAGTTGTTTTCATGCTTTGAACAGTTAGAAGCATACATAATAGGTTGGATTAGCCAACCCTTCCCATTTGACTTCTGTTCCTCAGTAAATATTTGTATCTTTGCTGATAAAGAAATGCTGGATTTCCATGTGGACTGGTGTGGGGGATCTCATTCTATAACAAACTTTCTTGAAGAGTCATGGGATTTTTATGGAGTCAGAAGCAATCCAACAGGAGCCATTGTGTCTAACATTGATCCTAGTCAAGGAGGTGTTGTAGACCATAAACATGAACACTAGTCTCTTACATCCTCAGAACTGGGCTTTGGCATGCTATGAGCTGAAACTCTTGCTCTCATCTATTCTCCCTTGAACAAGCAGTCTTATTTTTATTTTGATGAGACATTCTACTACACCCACATTTTTCCTAAGCCAGCTGTTTCACTTTCCAGCCAGCTCTGCTGAGCACTCGGCAAGAGGAAACCCTCTCTCTGACACCAGATGTTTAACATCTGCCCAACTGAAGCCCTTCCACTGCAACCACTGCTACAAAAGCAACCAAAATGCAGGTAACAAGCAGCATTTTCTACTACCTCAGGAGGTAATCAGACCCCAGATCCTTGACAATTCCCCAAGGTGCTTTGTTGGGTTGGTTTGTTTAATAGAAAGTAAAAGAGGTGTTCTCAGAATAAAACATCCTTCAGAGGAGGATGGCTGGAGACCACACTGGAAAGGTCAGGGGTCTGCTCTTTTGCCTGCTGTACATCACTGTTTCTTAACATCTTATTTTTCTGTTCCAGTCAGAGAGAAACTGGCAGGAATTGTGCAAGATTCTTGCATAGCTAGAATCAGATGAGGTCTTTGTCACAGCTCTGTAGCTACTGAGAACTGGTTTCCTCTCCCCTCAGCTGCTGACTGCTCCTCACTATGGTCTTAATTATTGCAAAATACCGTGGGCTATATCAGGGGGGTGAAAACAAGTGAGCTGTCATCAAGGAAGGTTTCAAGTCACCCACACTCCATTTCTGATAGTGTCAAACTTTTACTTTTCTGAATAAATTCAGAAAGAAGTGAAAGCAGGGGGGTTAAAAGGAGGAAGGCTGTAGGATACTGTGGCCCCCTAGCATTGAGGGAGGCAGTGACAGGTTTCCCCCAGGGCCAGAAAGGCACCTATGATGTAAAGAAGGATTGTGAAATACAGACTTTGATATCCCTCCCTTTGGCTGAGGCTAGTAATGAGAACCTTCTTCCTGAAGCTGCTCAGGCACGTGGGAGGAATAGCACTGACAATTGTGTCTTTAACCTGCCCAACAGTTTCTATTTGGAGAGAAGCTCCCTTCCAACCTGTCACTGTAAACAAATGCTTTCCTCACAGCTAATTCTTCCTTTAAATTAGGAACTGCATTTACCTAGAAGTAGCTGGGTGAGAGTCTGAAGGAACAGAAGCTGAGAGGTGCTGAAGAGTAACAGCATTACTCTATCATTACTAGAAGGAGAAAAGGAAACTGTAGATCAGGTGAAAGGCTGACCAGCTGCTAGCAGCACATGATGGATGGGGACAGTGCTGATGCAATAAATGCTAAGAACACAGGAATTTATCTGCAAAGTCAGATACTCTTATGCCCACATTAAGAATTTACTAGAATGTAAGGCACAAATATACCACATACTTCTTGGTTATTTCTCTTTGCTTGCTGGTTTATTTCCAATAATATTTTTTTAAAGACATTGAAGAGGAGGAAGGGAAATAAGTGTTCTAGTGAGCACACACCTGACCTCACCAACACTACAGAGGGGGGAAATGAATCATTTCCAGCCTTGACAAGAGCTGAGTTATGCACAGCACCTACGGAATCCGAGAGATTTACAGCTGGAATGCAGACAGCAGGCACATCCCAACCTCCCTTCAGAACTACAATAGCTGCAGCCGAAGGGGAAACTCCAGCACTAATGATCGGTTCGAGCACTCGATTGCTTCTGTCAGGAAGTTTACAACATCACCAGAGGGAAGACACCAAAAAACTCCTTCGACAAATGCTGAGTCCATTGACAAAGGGAGAAAGCAGATCTCGTGTAAAAAAGCCAACATTTGTTAAGTAAGACAAAAGATGGAGCTGAGGCTGCAGCTGAATTCAGGAGAAGCTGGGCAGTTGGAGAGGTCACTGGGAGAGAGAAGACTCCTGCTTCAGACAGACAGCTGGGATTCCAGAGCAGAACTGGCTCTTCACTGACATAAGATTACCTAGCTCTGGACTAGGTTGAATTTCTTGCCCCTTCCTTTGCAGGATTTAGTTCTGGTTGCAGGAGGTATGAAATGCTGAACTATTGCAGCTTCATTTGGCAAAGAGCCATGAGGAGAAAGACAGCCACAGCTGCTGGTGCAGGGGGACACAGACACTGCATGAATCTGAACACATCTGGCAAACACTGAACCTAGATGGAAGCCTTGGGATGCCAAGGGTAGAAGCATGGACCTGAGAGCTGCTCAACAGGCATTCTCAAGATGTAAATAAGCTAACACAGTCATGCACCTGAGCTCTCTAAGCTGTTTCTAGTCTCCCTGCATGAGAAGCACAGTTTGTGTGAGTTCAGCTCCTAGACATCCTGGCTTTCCAGGGGTTATGAAAACTCCTGTCACTGCTCTAGATCCTGGAGACTCTCAGCATAGCTAACTGTATTTCATTTGAGGCAGCAGAGCTACATCAATTTGCACTAGGCAGGGAGCTTCTGTTTCCAAACAGACCACGAGGAGAGTTATGACCTGCAAACCAGGCCAGAATCTCCTTGGCTCTGCTTCAGGATGCAAATACTGCTTTTTCTCTGAGAAATATTAAAATTGAATGATCTACTGAGGAGGCCTTTTCTACCTACTTTGGTTATGGGTCTTTGGAGAGATTGTTTTGCCTATCAAGTAGCTTTTAGTGGCTATCTGTGACCATGAGATCAATTTATGCTCTTAGGAAATAAATACAATTCTTGCTTGCAATAAAAAGCAAATGTGCAAGTAGAGAGGGAAAGGAGATAGAACAGGATTAATAAATTACAGTTGTTAGCAAGCACTAACATGTATCAAAAAAGGCAAACTCTCTGGAGTGTAGCTGAGCTTCTTTTATTCAGGTCAATGACTCCTTTTGTGATTCCCTTCTCTAAAAAAGAGCATTTTCCAATGATTTATGTATCATAATCTCCACATCAGCATATCTTGTTTTTTGCTATTTGTTTGTTAAACATGCAGCAAGACTCTCACACAGAAGCCCTTAGCCTTGAAAACACAACTGGGATAAAGGCATGAAAATATACATATAAAATAGAAATATTTATTACTGAAGCCAATGTTTCTGACTTGACATGTAGGTAAGGGGGAAAATGTACCATCTGAGACTGCTGAGCTAAGGCTTTCACAGTGTGAGATTCAGACAGATACATGAGGGCTGTGCTTAAGAAAAAAATCATGCATTCACAGGTCATCAGAGCAAGAAACTGGAGTAAGCATCAGAGAGCTTTGCATTGGCCTGTGCCAGTGCTGTCTCCCTGCAGCCTGCAGGAGAAAGAACTGCAGGAACAAATTATTTAGATCATAGAACTACAGAACCTTTTTGGTTGGAAAAGACCTTAAACATCATCAAGTCCAACCATCAGCCAGCACTGCCAGGTCACCACTAGACCCTGTCCCTCAGCACCAAATCTGCACAGCTTTTGATTCCCTGCAGGGGTGGTGACTCCATAAGTCATAACTCAATATATAAGGATATGAAGCTGTTGGAGAGCATCCAGAAGAGGCCACAAAGATGGTGAAGGGTCTAGAGGGGAAGCCCTGTGAGGAACAGCTGAAGTCACTTGGTTTGTTCAGCCTGGAGAAGAGGAGGCTGAGGAGAGACCTCATTGCAGTTTAGAACTTCCTCAGCAGAGAGGAAGGATGGGCAGGAGCTGAGCTCTTCTCTCTGGTGGCCAGTGGCAGGACCTAGGGCAATGGCATGAAGCTGTGCCAGTCTGAATTCTGTTGCAGTCTGAATTACCCTTTTCATCTGTTCATTCTGTACCTGTCCCCTACTGCTGTAGAGGATTCTATTGTCTCTCCTGTCAGCACAGCAGCTTGCACCAACATAAAATCCATTTTCAGAACCCTGGGGTGGGGGGAGATGCACCCCACACACAGGGGGAGGAGAAGGGAAATCAATGGATAAAAGGGCAGATTTCCAGTATCTTTCAGCTAACAGGTCTGTCCTCCTCTGCCAGTCTCTGGTTGAGACTTTAAAGCCAACCAAGCCTTCTTCCTAGAGCTGTGCTCTCAGAATTGGCTGGGTACTTAGTAGGCACTGAAGTCCATAAATATTTCACAGGGAGAAGAATGCATTTCCCAAGCATTGACTAGCTACATCTATTATTCATATGAAACCATAACTTAAGCTGAAAAACAATAAATGCTTCAACAACAGACCTATTCACAACCTACTCCATTACTAAGTAAAAATGGGCTCTGGCTATTCCTCCAGATCTCACTGCTAGGCAGAAAATCAGTGAGAGTTGCACTCAACATAACCTGCAAAGGTGGAGATGAGATTGTGGTCACTTTACAAGTTCACTTGAAACTGGATGGACAAGGGATTGTAAGACACTGCATTTCATTTCCATTCTGTATTTGTATAATACTTCATGCTCCTCTTTGGGATTAGGTCCTTCTGCCCTCCAAATAAAGGGCAGAAAATGCACAAAGACATATACTGCTATCTCCCATTTCATACACAAAGGGTTAGAGCTGAGGGAGATCAAGGACTGCACTTCCCACTGCCATTCCCTCAGCTTAGCTCATCAATAGCCTTTTCCAGAGGAAAAAGTTGCTGCAAAAAAATTGAAGATCAGGAAAACAAGAGATTACCTATCCCAGGGTCATGCCAAAAGACTCCTAAAGAGCTGGGAACTGAACTGAGACTTTCCACTTCCCAAACAACTTAGCTACAAAACTCCCCTTTCTTGGTAAGTGGTCTTCAGATAGGTTTTTAAATGACTACTTTGTCTTTCAACCTGCTCAACACCGCAGAGAAGGCATCTCAGAGGAGGGGTAACAGACTAATGCTCTTTCCTGGAGCACTCATAACATTAATGGAAGTTAATTCTGCTGGTGAAAAAGTGTTAAGTGAGTTTTGTCAGCTCATAAGCACAGCTAGGGAAAAGGGAAAAGCTTTTGGAGGGGAGAAAGTGAATCTGAGATGTAGGCAGTACCAGCAGCAATTGTGTGTTTACCACTCAGCTGGCAGTTAATGGCTCATGTATAAGCTCAGGATGAAAGCAGGTAAAATATACTGCATTCTTTAAAAGAACCATCTCTTCTTTCAGTGGCACAGAAAACACATCCAAAATGCACCCCAGAAAGCTATTTTGAGTTTGTTCTTTTGGCAAGACACAGAAAGTGCCAAGCTAAAGTCACTCAGTTCAGTGTTGTGAAAGGGAGAGAAAAAAAGCAATAAAAAAAGTGGATGGAAGCTTTGGAGACAAAACTCTCCTCAGTGCAGACAGCAAGAAGGATATTTATGCACTATTTATACCACTCCAAGTGCAAATTTTACCTTGCATCGATTATAAATGCACATTTGAAAGATCTTTCTGCAGCTCTGGCATAATACTGAAAACAAAGCAGCAATGAAAGGCTGAGGAGTCAGGGCTACTGCAGCCAGATCTAATGGTGCATTGCTCTCCCTGTGGCATTCACAGAACCACAGAATCCCAGCATGGTGAGGGCTGGAAGGGACCTCTGGGGATCATCTAGTCCAACCCCCCTGCTCCAGCAGGGTCACCCACAGCAGCTTGCCCAGGGTGACCTCCAGCTGCCTTGGGAATCTCTCCACAAGGAGACTCCATAACCTCTGTGGGCAGCCTGGGCCAGGGCTCCAACACTCTCACAACAAACAAGGTTCTTCTCCTGCTCAGCTGGAACCTCCTGGGTTCCAGCTGGTGCCCAGTGCCCCTTGGTCTGTCCCTGGCCACCACTGAGCAGAGACTGGCCCCAGCCTCTTGCCCCCTCCCTTATTGCTCAATATTGAGCAGCTCCCCTCTGGGGCTGCTCTTCTCCAGGCTCAGCAGCCCCAGGGCTCTCAGCCTTTCCTCCTCCCACACCTGCTCCAGTGCCCTCAGCATCTTCCTAGCCTCTGCTGGACTCTCTCCAGTAGTTCCTTGTCTCTCTTGAAGTGGGAAGCCCAGGACTGGCCCCAGGACTCCAGATGTGGTCTGACTAGGGCAGAGGAGAGAGGGACGAGAATCTCTCTGGACCTGCTGGTCACACTCTTCTGAATGCACCCCAGGAGATCACTGGCCGTTTCAGCCACAAAGGCACATTGCTGGCTCATGGGGAACTTGTCCACCAGCACTCCCAAATGCACTCCAGGGCATCACACATCCTGAAAGAAAACACCCAGAAGAGGCTGAAAGTCAAAATACAACAGAGGCTGTGTTAGAAGGAGCATTTCCCAAATGTCTCCTTGTTGGTCCCTAGCTCTTCCTCCATCACTTCACTGCATTGGGCTGAAGGAAGAAGGTTTGGGAGCTACTTGGTTCCACAGCAATGCAATGGAGACCAAGCCACCATTCACTGTTAGAGGAAGGAGATGCATTAGGATGTTCTGAGGCAAACTTGACTGCTGTTCTTACTGCTCCCTTTGTGAGGGGACAAAGAAGAAGGGTGTCTCTGAAGCCACTAACACTACAACCATGGCAGAAGGTGGGTCTGAGCCAGCCCTGCTCCCCTGCTTTGCCTTCACTGGCAGAGAAGAGCCCAGAGTCCACCCCACCTGAAGCCCACAGTGCTCAGCACTGGAGCCCACTCACTTGTTACACTATTACTGCTTGATATGGCAGGTGTGAACTAACTCAGCTCATTTGGATCCAAGAGCTCTCAGCAACAGACAGGAAGATAAATAACCTTGGGAAAGGGGGTGTTGACAAGCAGGGACTTGTGGAAGCTGACTGGAAGGATCAGGAATCTGCACACCCAGCTCCCCCAACTCCTTCAGCAGCCACGAAGCATCTTCCCCACCACAGCCTTCACTGCTCTGTGTCTTGTGTTCCACCGAAAAGGCATTTCAGGGAAGCTCTGCTTCAGCTGAAATAGGCAACTACTCCTCCATCCCTGGTCCTTCCAAAGCTTCTGCCACAGGGGATTTCTGCTAGCACCTACCATGAAGATATGCTCAGCCCTGTGTTTCCCTGCATCTCCACAGACTCCGTTACAACTGTTTCCTTGCCCCAGCAAACTGATGCCACCGGTTGGAAATGCAACTGATCAGCAGGAGGCAGTGAGCAACCTCATTCCTTCAAAGGCTTATTCAGCCCTGGGATCCCAGACAGTACCTGCTGAGATCAGATCCCAGTTTGATTTCACCAAAACCCAAGCACACCTGCAGGGAGCTATTTTCTGCCCTCTGCAGCACTCCTATTTCAGTGACCACCTTACAGAACTGAGCTAGACCACTGAGAAGTTCACATCAACATCCTGTGTGCATGACATCTGTGTCCACAACCACAGGCAGATCATAAGTGACCCAAATGCTTCTTGTGCTCAAAAGAGCTTATTTCAGAGCAAGTGTAAAAGGAGACAGCAGGAATGTGTCCAGTCCAACTCCACTCTACACCAGCCTCAAGCAGGTATGAGTTTGTGCAGGCTGCTTCTGAAGGCCTGGAAGAGGAAACCTTGACACAGCAGCATGAAATCACTTGCAGCTCTGTCACTCTAAGGGCTCACACTATAAAACCTTCATTGCTCCAACCCGTGAAGCAAAATGACAAATGACTCCAGTCAAAAGCTTACAGCCAGGACCTAAATCTTCCACCACCCCTTTTCTGTGTGAATTCATTTTAGGTGTTCTCTGAGATAAATTGAATTTTGCATTCTTCCAACTGCAAAAATAGATTGTTCAAGTTATTAAAAGTAAGACATTGAAAAGATAAGAGAGGAAATACTAGTGTAGGCAGAAGTCAGAGTTGTGCCAAAGAATCACTGGTACTAAGACACTTGGGCTGTATTTTTGCAGTGGCACCTTCTCAGAGACAGTCTTTCTAAAAGCAGCTTCAGGTTCAAATAAAAGCAGATGTCATAACTTAACCTGCACTACACCAACTGACTGACTTCAGTGGGAGCAAGAATGAGACAAGAATTTTTAATCTGCTGGTTCTGTCTCCAGCAGCTGCAGTGCATTCTCTGACCAGGGTGGGTGTTTATGCCCAAATTACAGATTTTACCTTCTTCAAACACCCTTCCCCATCTCTCTTCCACCAGGCACCATTCATCATTTGTCCTCTAACTGGCAGAGTTCAAGCCTACACAGAAAGCACTGCAAAATCTTCATTGTCCAGGAGGCTGCAGTTGGACTTCCCAGGACACAGGCTGCAAGGTCCTCCTGAAACTGTCTTGGTCCTTCAGTCACCATTTACCTCCTTCCCTGCTGCATTACTGCATATCACTTCATGCTGGCTCACATATCTGCAGCTATCAACATATCAGCAAGAAGTCCAATGTTCCTCAGAGAGTAGAAAGGCAAAAATACCAGATACTAAAGCTTCAGAGATTAAAACTAAGGAGACTAACACCTACTGTTCAAATAGCTGGGCCCCTGAGACTATTAAGCAGCAATTACTACTTAAAACACTTGAGTCTTCCAAAGCCTCAGCCACCCACTGGACTAGGACCTCTCAGGTCACCCATTGTGACCTGTTTAGTAGGATATTTTCTAACAACTGCAAATCAAACTCAACTAGAAATATTCAGCAGACTTCGGGAAGAAACACTGACACAGATGACATTTTGAAATAAAGCAGCTGATTTTTTAAACTGAAAACATTTTGAAAATTAATTTTTTTTCAGCTCAAATAAAATATTTACCTAAAATAAAATACTCTGCCCTAGTCAGACCACATCTGGAGTCCTGGGGCCCGTTCTGGGCTCCCTGGTTCAAGACAGACAAGGAACTACTGGAGAGAGTCCAGCAGGGGCCACCGAGAAGCTGAGGGCACTGGAGCATCTGTGGGAAGAGGAAAGGCTGAGAGCCCTGGGGCTGCTGAGCCTGGAGAAGAGCAGCCCCAGGGAGGATCTGCTCAATGCTGAGCAAGAGCTAAAGGCTGGGGGCAAGAGACTGGGGCCAGACTCTGCTCAGTGGTGGCCAGGGACAGACCAAGGGGCACTGGGCACCAACTGGAAGCCAGGAGGTTCCAGCTGAGCAGTAGGAGAATCTTGTTTGTTGTGAGGGTGTTGGAGCCCTGGCCCAGGCTGTCCAGAGAGGTTGTGGAGTCTCTTTCTGTGGGGAGATCTGGTAGAGGTCTGGTAATTTGGGTTGCAAACGGAGGCTTGCATGGTGGAGCAGCAAAACCTTACATGCCCCAAACAGATAAAACATTTTTCCATCTTAGTGATTTTAAAGTCAATCTCATAATATGGGATGGATATTATTCGTGATTGTTGAACTCTTAGGGTAGAGAATATTGCAAGTGTCTTCCCAGGAGCTATTGAGAAAGATTCTTCAGGGTACCCCCATCCCTAGGGCTTTTAATCCTTCTGTTATTGGCCTCTGCCCTCATTTGTTTTGGGGAAGGAAACCATCAGCCAGCTAAGGCTAAACCCATACAAACAGCAAGAGTTAATTTGTGCAATGTATCTGAGTGTAGTAACTGATTACATTTTTCCCCAAAGGAAGCTTCAGTTAATTTGGTTAGTGAGTCATATGCCAGGCTGCCAATTACAGCACAGATGATTACACACATAAATTCACGTCGGAGTGGCTCAACGATCACAGGGAGGGGAAAGAAAAGGGGAAAAGAAAGAAGAAAAAAAAGAAGCAGAAAGAAAATAGGGCTCCCTGTTACCTCCCTCAGACAGGAGGTGGGTAACCACCCCATCCTGCAAGGTGCTGGGTGCCAAAGCTACAAGGCTGGGACATGCCATCTCCATCTCTGTGATGGCAGTGGCTGCTAGCTCTCATTTTGGGCTTTTCCTTGCAGGAACGTGTTGCACACTCTCTATAAGACTGCCAGTATCATTAGAGGAATCCACATACAAAGAGAGCAGGAAGGAGGCTAAATAAGCAGTGCTTGGCAGTACATCAGTAAATCATTTAAAGATAACCTGTGCATACCAATACCACAAGAAGAATCCAATTAAAGTAACTTATTACAAACCTAGTCCCATTTCTGAAGTGCTTTATATTCCTAAGGAGGAGTGGGTGAGGGAAAGAAACAGGACAAGGAGTCAGGGTCTGATAGTATAACGTGAGGAAAGCCCAAGTGAAGCATCAGAAAAACATTGCTGCATGCCTCACCAATTGGTCAGTGGAATCAATACCAAGGGGAGTTGGCCAGGCTCCTGAACACAGCTACCCAGAGAAAATTAGACTTTGCACTTAAAAGCAACAGAAAGCCCTGACATTTTGGGGGGAGTGTAGGAGGAAGGTGTTCTCTTATCTTAAATGAAAGATACTTCACTGGCCTACACTGATTCTGCCTAGAGACTCCTCTGGCTGAGCAGCTGCAGAGTTTGCCTTCACTGGAGGTCAGCAGGCTGGCTGTAGTGTAATTCATGGAGCTCCTTGCTGGAGGGGTCAAAATCCTTTACAAACACTGATTAAGCTTCGTGGCACCAGCCTACTATTAAAGCAGTTTTACAAGGGACTAAAGGAAAGGATGTAGCAGCTAAGTGATTTGCCCAAGGTCATTGAGCAAGTCAGGGGCAGGATCAAGTGCCACACATAGATACCTGGTCTCCCACCCTCACCTCTCACCAGTAGGCAACTCCAACACTGGCCTTTATTGAATAATCATTACAAAAGGTATTCATTTTCATTTGGAACTAGGTAAATTGACTCTTTTCCAAAAGACAGCAATTGGCTACTAAATAAATACCAAGTGATTATTACAATCATATTTGCTGGAGGGGGGATCATCAGTGTAATGTGCTAGGTTCAATAAAAAGGTTATTGCCTGTCAAATAAACATGATGAGCAGAGCCTGGCCTGATGTGGAGCATATTCAACAGTCACTGGCTCTGGTGGGAACTGCAGCTGCTCAGCACCTCTCACAGCCTGAGTTCCAGTAGTTTTTGCAACATGTAGAGAAAAAGCTGGCACTGCCAGAGCAGAGATAACTCCATTAGCAAGATAACATTAGGTCAGGATCTGGCACCCTACACTTGATTGTAAGGGTAGTTAAGTCACACTGATAGCTGTAAAAAGGACTGTGTGAGATGCTGCTCTGAACAAGGGTGAAGATAGCAGAAAGCAGTATGAAAGGGTAAGATAATTTTTGGTTTAGTGTTAAATTAAGTGCAGATACAGGAAGCTAAGGAACTTGCTTCTAGATTATTAGAACTCAGCAGAAGGGGAGACCTGTAAACACAGCTGAGTGGTCAGATGATGCATTTCAGAGGGATGCTGTGAACACAGGAAAGCTATTTTAAATTGCCAGTTCCCTTTACCTTTTTCTAAAGTCTGAGTTTGTAACAGTAGTGTTTGTTCCCCACAAGGAGAAAACTCTTTGTGCCCTGAAGAGCTGGCTGACATTTGCAGTTACCCACTAAGGCAAGCACCCTGCTAGAAGCTACAGGTACTGGGGTTTCAGCTGCTGGGCTCTGCCAGAGCAGGGTGAAGGGGCTCGGTTCAGGCAACCCTCCTTCCGAAGGACTTCGCCGTGTCACAGGAACAGCTCTTGCTGCCCTCTCAGAGCAAATGCTGCTCTTGCAGGAGCCAAGAGCCACAGAGGCGATGCAGGTAGCAGCTGCTACTTCTCCTGAGCTCTCTCCAAACCCAGCAGTACCGGACGGGAGCAGTAGGTGGCAAGCCTCTAACAAGAAGTGCCCGCGGGGAGCAGAGCCTCCACCAAGGCTTTCGGCAGTCACCTGACAGAATTACGCTTGGTGGAAAAATGCTCTTGATTTAAACGCCTAATGTTTCCCATTAAGAGCTGATGTCCTCCCTATAAGCTGGCTCAGAGCAGCGGTTGAAGCACCCAGGACAAGCTGTACCGCAGACGTTGCTCGGAGAGAACAATTGTTACCATTCTTATCTACAGACCTTACCAAGATGTTCCTTTCCCCTTGAGGTTGCCTTAATATAGTTACTTTCCTTTGCCCACTCTCCCCCTAACATTCAGTCTGGAAGTGGCTGAAGGCTGAGATAAGAAGTTCAGAAGCTGCAGGCTCTGCAGGAGCCAGTTTGGGCAGTGTGTGATGTGGCTTCTCTCCCAGGAGCAAGGCAGCGCAGCCACGCACACACAGGCCAATTAGAATGTTAATAATAATTAAGTGCCTTACTCCTAGGACGCTCCTCCACAGGGGAATGCTAAAGTGCCAGTCAGCTCGTTTCATTACAGGCAGCCAGCCACCTCTCAGACCTCGGGTGTTTGCTAAGGGAGCGGAGCAGAGCGATTCCAGCTCTAGCCAATCTGATGGCAGAGATTCTGCTCAGCAAACAAATTAGAGCAGCCTACAGAAGAAATGTGGACCAGGAGTGAAAAAAGTCCAGCTGTGGCAGCTGAGCTGCACCTTTCACCTCCAACTGAGCCACAGCAAATAAATGGAGGGTGAAAGCTATAAACTTCCAGTTTGCAGGGGTTTGTGGGAGCCTTTATCTAGCTCTGGTTCACACGCTTCAAAGCAGCTCCATTTCAGATTGGAGATAATCCCCTAATTAAAGACAAACTCAGCCTTAAGCTGCATGTCATCTGATTTCTACCCAAAAAATCACAACTGGAGACAGACTTGCTAGAGTTGTTCAGCTTGTTCAGCTACGAGATTACATTGAAGTGGACAGCAAGGGCTGGCCCAGAGGTCACCTTCCATCTGTTTGAGCCACGTGAGTCACCCCACCTTCCTCATCTCCTGAACGCTGCAGTCTGCCTCACAGCTGACCACAATGTGCTGCTTATTCACAAATCAAGCCTCTTCAGATGTTAGTTTGCAAACAGCTATGTCCTTTGATGGGCTATAGGAGAGAAGGCTATCAAGAAGTGGGTTTGCTGCTGGAAGAGATCTTGGCTTCAAATCTTGCCCTTTTGGTAACATCCAGGAGGAGGCTGGAATGAAAAACTTCATTACTGTTCTCATTAGCAGAACCTTTGGAGTGACTCTGAAGAGTTTTGGAGTTTCGTTATCCCTGGCTTAAAAGCAGTTAATTAGTATGTTTCTGATACCAGAAATGTTATGACTGTTTTTCACCCAAACCTCTACTTTCCAAAAAAGAGGGGGGGAAAAAAAAGATTAAAAAGTGAGGCAAGAAGCAAAACCTACAGGAGTATGAAAACAAAAAGCCCTGTTTATTCAGAGCACACTCCAAATAAAGCAGATAAAGTAAGTTAAACCAAGACTGAGTCACTCATGTTTCCAATAAATTAAAAGGAAAGAAATCCCATCGTTTTTCACTCTATTTCACCTCAGAGAACAATCACAACAGACTACTCATGTAATGTGATGATGACTTTATCCCTGCCCCCAAGGGGTTTTTCTGCCTCTCTTGCACAGCTCTGAAAGTTACCACGTTTGCCCCCATTTTATGGCTCTCCCTACATCTACTTTGCCCTGTTTCACACACTTTGGGTTCACACAGCTGCCTGCTTGAAGTTTCTTTCTTACTATCCTTTGATTTTTACCAGCTGCAAAAGGATACAAACCCAATGAGATGTATGTGACGCACAGCACTACACCCGAGTGCGCATCTGAGTTTACCCAGATTCCACTTCCCCAAAAGATCAGAAGTCTGAGCAAAACCAAGCCAGGCCAGCAGCCTGAATCCAGTAGGCAAAGAACAAACGAAGGTCCCTGTGGCTCCTGTTTCCACCTTCTCCACAGGCAACCAGAGGGGATGCTGTTGGGCCAGCTGATGGCTGCAGGAGGAGTCTTGCAAAGCCAGCTTCAGTTTTATCTTCAGCTCTTAGGAAGTAAAAAGCTAAATGAAGGATTGTAAGTGAGGACTCAGCTTTCTGTTGAGCCAGAGCCCTCCAGAGACAGGGAGTTTTGGTAAGCCATGCACAGGTACTAACAACCTTTACTGCAGGAGATCACTGAGAGAATCCTGACTCTTGGGTTAGAAGGGACCTTGGAGATCCCTTGTTCAAACTCCTGCCCAAAGCCAAACCGAGTGCTGCATACAGCACAAGACCTTGAAAGGAAGTGAGCAGATGTGAGGAAGGTTCTAGGTAAAGGTCTTCCCAGAGCTTCTTGGAAACTCTTGTCCAGGCTTTGAAGTATATAAATTGTCAGCTGCTCTGATACCCAGTGCAAAGATTTCTACATTGCATTGCTGATGTGTTCTGAGCTTCTAAAAGCATTATAAGAGGTAGAATCAGATCTATATGGTGGAAACCAAAAGGAAACAGTTGCACTTGAGTTTAGCACAAAAGCCAATTAATTTCACAGGTGAACTAAGGAAGAATGGAGTAGACTCCTACACTGAGCTTACGGCTTGGAAACTCTGCCACAGCCAGGCAGAGATCTGAGAACAACCTGGAGACTTGCTGTGGGTATTCACTCCCCCAGGGATGCTGCTGGCTGCCTGAACTGGAACTATATTTGAAGCAAACTGATTTCTATCTTCTGCCCACTTTGTACAGGATCAAATTCCATCCACTCACTCAGACAAGAACTTCTGTGTTCTCAAAATCTCAGGGACAGTTTTTAAACAGAAAACAACTGAACATGCAAAACTAAGTTTGACTAACTCCAGGTGATTTGCACTGGCATTGCTCTGCACGTACAGACTTTCAACCCATGGAAATCAGGGTGAGCTCTTGAGAGTCATTTTCCTCTCAGCCACACAGTAATGAATGGATCCCTTCTATTATGGCACAGCATCAGTGAAACTGCATGAGAATATCTGAAAATGCAAGAACTATTAAAAAAGTGAAACAGTCTGAGCTTTGTTAGTCACATTCTGTTAATAAGACTAGTGTTGACTTTTGGAGGCATCACTGTCTATAAATTACAGGAAAATGAGCTGGGAAATTAGCTGGGAGCAAAATAAGCATCTCCATCCTCTGTAAAACAGCAAATTATTTTATAAATAAGTATTTCATCAACTAATCATTTGATCTTGAGGGTTGTGTGACCAAAGTTTTCAATCACTTCTCCTTAGCTGCCAAGAGTTCCAGAATTACAGAAGCTGATATAATTTTGTCAGCCTTCAGTGCACAGAAATGTTGGGGCACGTCCCCACAAGATGATTATCTGTCTGCCTCCCAGTTGAAAGCTATTAGATGTTACTTCTTACATTAGCTGAGAATTGCCCAGTTGCAGTTTAAGCATGACAGAGATGAGCCCAACAGACTTGCAGTGTTTAAATGCTCCTTGAATTCATTTCACAATGTGCTCAATGTTTCTTGGGATACAATCTTAAAATCAGAATGAACTGAATGTACCTCCTGAAGTTTGACATGCTGAATTCTTTAGAGAGTAAATGACAATGAAACATTGATGGCAAATGACTTGGCTGTAAAGGCAGCTGATCCAAAAACACATCGTGACAAAACCAATGCCTTTTGCTCAGCAGCATGTGTCAGCTCTCAGCTCTGATCTCAGCAAATATGACTTTTTCACCTCACACAACCACTTCCACTGGGGGGGAAGCAGCCTTGTTAAAAAGCTAGAATTTTGCCAAAAGTTGAATTGGGACAGTTTGCTGAAAGGCAGTATATCACATACACTGAGAAATGGAGTGTGATTGTGCTTCAGAAGTGTTGGATTTGGACTTGCTATTTTTCTCCCATCTTCAGAGTCCTAGTTCTTTCTATTTCTTATCTCTTCTTGAATTCATTAGGGTCATTTCTACCTCAAATGCAGCAGTGGAACAAATAATTTCCTTGGATAAAGAGACTTGAACAGATTGCAGAAGACCACAAAATATTGATTATGTTAAGTTTGAACTTCAAATTAAGGCTCAAATGAAGGTTAATTTCAGTTGTTCATGGAAAGAGTCTTAGGATTTGTTTTTAAAATGTATTGGGAAAGTATCAGAACTGGCTGCAAGGTATTCTTTTCAGTAACAAACTGAAGTTTACAGGACTGAATTGTATATTCAAGAGTAGTAGATGTGAACATAAGCAGAAAAAAACCAGAGGGTTTGCTAAGGGAAATGACATTTCTTTCAATTGCTCCTTCAAAAAGGGCATTCTTCCCTTTATCACACAGTTACTTTCCAGACAGGTAATCATCCTGCTTCAGATGCAGAAGACAGGCAGTGGCCAGGCCAGCACTGGGTTCTAGCTAACATGCAAAGCCTCCTTTGGCTATTGTCAGGAATCAGCAAAAGGTTAAAAATTGGGTATGACTGTCAGGGGAAAACTGGAGCCAGGCGAGGACCTTCCACCTCTAACCACTGCTCTGTCCTGGGCAGATCACAGCTCAGCTGGAAGAGGGACTGTGGCCAGGAGATTCCCACAGGCAACTCAGGCTGCTCCCAGCAGCTCCTGGTGTTCTCTGCCATAAGCAGACCCAGTCAGCTCTCTTGCTATCAGCAGCTGGAAACAGCCAGTACCAAAGGCTCAGGAGACCTGCCTTGTCTTCTGGATTTATCACTCCATTACTTTTTACTTCCATCCAGGTGATAAGGCTGTTGTTGCTATAATTACTGTTAAATTACTATTACAATTGGTCTGGAGTCCTTTTACACACACATCACTTCAGGGTGTTGTGCTGAGCTGTGAGTTCACAGAGCCACAGAGACCGACCTAGCTGTGCTTAGACTTTCTCTAGAGATGTGGTATGAATCTAAGCCAAGAAAAATTAGTCTCTCTGGGGTAAAACCAGAGAAAATGACAGCAAGAAGACAGTTTCAACAGGCTGGGATCTGGGGCTTCACTGTCTCCTGAAGTTTAGAGCTGACACGATAGAGATCACTAAGGGAATTCAAATCTCTAACAGGCTCCAGCACCTTGAAAGAGCTCCCTGAGTGGCATTGTAACCCTAGAGTGTCACAAGGGGCTCTCCAGCTGAGACAGTCTCTCATTAAGATGGTGTGACCTATAGAACTTTCCTGCTTACATCTGTGAGCTTTACCACTTTGAAATAAGCCCACGAGAAGTTTCTGTCTTTAGCAGCAAGGTGGACCAAGGCTTTTCCACATACCTCTGACCCAATGCTCTGGAGAGTTTTAATGCTTCCAGTATTTTAATGCTGGAGCTTCCTCAAGCCTTCATGGTTATGTTTCCTCTTTATTAACAGCACATATCCACACCCAGCACTTCATTTTCTTAAAATACAAATATACCCATGCAAAATAAAAAATTGGCAAGTCCTAGTCAGAGCTGAAGAAGTTTTAGACCTGAAAACCACTCAAAGAAGGACCAAGTGCACCCCTTGCACTACTTCAATTCCACAACCTGCCCATCACCACGCTGATGCAGAACAACACTGCAAGGGGCATATACTACATAATGTCAGCTGGCATCAGCAAAGCTGCTGTGGACACTGCAGAGCTCTGCTCTAAGTCTGCTGTTTTCATGGCATCACATGAAACACAGAAATAAATAGCTCCTCTTCTGTGATCACAGCATGGAAGTTTTGCTTTGCTGTCTCCCCCTTCTCATTAGAAGCATAAAATACAAGGCAAGATAGGGGTTAGACACAGAGGCAGGCAGAGGCAACAGGGCCACAGGGAAGAGCTCAAGGAGTAAAAGGATTGGCACAGGTGCCAATACAGCTAGTCCTGGTGTCAGCTACAAGTTGAAGCCAGAACTGACTTTCACTCAGGGAACAGAAGAACAATAGGCATGGACACTCTAGGCCGCAGAGGTGTGAACACCCATTTCCTCCTCCTGAGCCTCTGTGCAGGTGTTAAGAGAAACCTCTCCCCCTGCAAACTGTCATGAAACTGTTGCTTTTTCTTTTCTAAAGTCCTCTTTAAAAAAAGGCAGCCAGGCACATGCTCTTTTCCTGTGAAGCAACTTTAGGTTTTTTCTATTTCAATTACAAACACATCAGAAATCTTCCTCACCACAGTGCATCCTGTCTCTTCTCTGTCTGACATTAAGAGTACAAACTCTTTAGAGCAGGCTCTGTCTTTATTTTTTATGTCTCATACAGAGCCAAGTCATATTCTCAATCTTAAACAGTAAGCAGAAAAGGCCCATACAGAAAGCCAAGGTTATATGATCTATGCCTAGTGTATGTACAACACAGCCATGATGTGGTCAGTAAAACAGGCCTGGACAAGAACCCTCTCGCTTACACACACCACAAAACAGATCCTGACTTGTGTGCTGGGGCATACACACATGGCACAGTGTATAAAGGAGGCCCTTGCAAATGTACACACACACATCTGATTTTTAAAGTCTCCAGGATACTTTTAGACTGGGAAGAAGAAGCAGAGGAGAGGACAGCAGGGGGAAGACACTGTCTGCAGTTCACCTTTTCACGTTGTTTGTTGGTGAGTGGTTCAGGAAGGTGGGAGTGATTCAGCCACGCAGACACTGTGCACTGGACTGTACATCTGAGAAAAGGTTGAGAACCACTGCTCAAGGTGACTCCTTTCCTGGGCAAAAGCAAAGCAAATACATCTCTCTGAACACTTCCCAAGTACCAGCCTCAGTCAGGCGCCATGATGACATCAGCCTTGCTTTCGCAATCATTTAACCTCTGTCTTTCAGATCAGCAATGAACCAGCAAGGGTGAGTAATACACACAGCAGCTCTGGAAAGCTATCAACACACCAAACAGGGTGCCAGCCCCCAGCAATGAACTGTTCTTTCCTGAGTCTACTCATTCTGTATTTGGGGAAAACTCTATGAAACCAAACACCATGTGTCCAGCCAAGAAGCTCCAAGCAAAACCCTGTGCCCCACGGAAACCTCAGTCCTTGTGTCAGAAAGATGCAGATATAGCAAAGATATTTGCTTTTTCTCTTTTCTCTGTGTTATTTTGTACTACTCCAGCTCTGGCTCCTGCTCTCTCTCTCCATACAAGCACGGAAAAAGTAGCTTCTGTTAACAGACATCTACAATAAACATGCCGATACTCGAGATGTAAACTGAGAGGCTGGCACTCTAACAGAGCCTCTGCATCAAACTCAGGACCTTGTGAGCATAATTAGTGATAGGATTTGTATCTGACAGGATCCAGAACAGAAAGGGGAAAAATAACAATAACACTGAAAAAATAGAGTTGTATCCCAGCAATTGCTGGGATGATTGCTGGTGGTTCAGAAGCGAGTCAGATCTTGTGTGAGACAAATACATTTTATGTGCTGTTTAATCTCACAGGAATTCTGCAGGAAACACTCAGAAGCTTGTTAGAGGCAAATGCAAGGAGCTACTCACATGAACAGTAAAAGATTCTTGTGTGGAGATGCTACTGTGACTTCCAGCCTCATAATAGGTGCACTTCTTGCAACTACAAGCATGCTGAAATATAATGCTCCCTTAGCTGCTCCTTTCTGCTAATTTGAAGCTTCAGAGAAGAAGATAGCATTGGCCTTCCTTCCAGCTGAAACTCAGGTAAGCTAGACAAGCAAAGCAGAAGGAACTTGTTCAAGATCACCTAAATCTCAAGAACAGAGCCAGAGCTTGTGTCTATTTATAAGGGCCCTGAGAGCATTAATAAGTCATAATGACCCTAACAAGTCCCACCTGAAGCCTCCATCTTCTGCCCATGAGCCTAGGAGCCTCACTTAAGCTCAACCCTGGGTCTTCAGTCACCATATGAACAAAGCTGTTAGGAATGCCTGTCTCTAGCTCATGCCTGACTATGAGCTTTGTTGCTCTTGACCCACTGGCTAATTTCCTAGCTTGACCTCAGCTATGATGAGCATAACTCATCACTATAGACCTTCCTGGTGATCAGGGGCATGTGTCTGACCCAGATTAACCTTAGTAGACCTGATCCTGACCTGTGGATTGACTTCCTGGCTTGAGGTCAGACCTGGCTCATCATCTCAAAATAGTCTGATGACCTGGACTCCAGGTGGAAGCTGGCTACCACTCCCAGGCCTGCTCTGCTTGCCTCGCTTCAGGGTAGTGGGACAGGGCCTCTGGCTGCTGAGGACCCTGGCCTTGCACCCACATTATCCCCTTCAGTTCCCTGTGTCTTTGGGAGCAGCTGGTGCTTGCTGCACCCTGACATTATGCTAGCAGACCACCCTGCCTCCCTTCCTAGTTTCCATAGCACCAAAGGCAGGAAGAGAAATACCACACATCTGCTGACGTAACTGGGAAACAGAGGCAGAAAGAAATGAAGGTACAAACTCAAACTGAAACTCTCTTTGTTCCCTCTTTTAAGGATGTGCTTCCTCCTACTTCATATTGGACATGGCAGTATTGCCTGCCCCAACACAAGGTAGCAGCAAGAGACATGCAAAGGGCTGCATGGAGAGGTTCATGTTCATCAGCTTCCCGTGAGAACAACCAAACTGGGCTGACAAGAGCAGAAGCAAAAGAAACCAGGCTTCTGTGTGACCTGGCCTAGGGAATCCTGCTCTGGCAGGGGAGTTGGACTAGATGGTCTTTTGAGGTCCCTTCCTACTCCTGATATTCTGTGATTCTGTGGTTCAGCAGGAGGAAGTGATGACAACAGACGGCTTGAGACCATGGGAAGGAGAGGCAGAGAGCTGGGAAGTGGAAGCACTGCTAGATTTACCCTGTAGGGCAATTGGAGGATGCAGATGCTGCTAGTGAGGAGCACATTTGTGTAGGGCTACAACATAGCACTAGGGTAGCTCTGGCATTTGCAGCTGAGAAAAGCAAAAGGGTTAAGCACCCACTGGATGGAGGATGTCAGATGCAACAAGCTCTCAGCAGAGATGGCTAGGTTGTCTTTTGCCTGATGTTAGACACATTCCTGCTCTTAACTGCAGCTGGCATTTGGCATCAGATTTTAGCTTTCTTGAGCAGCCTTTGGTTCAGAGTGCAGCATTGTAGCAGGGTTTATCTTGCACTGGGGGACTTGGATGTCTGGAGCCCTGGTTCAACATGGGCAGGGCAGAACAGCTCATCCAACAGCTTTGCTTGTAGCTACAATCTCACTTATTAAGCTTGTCTTTTCACATATAACAGGAGAAATTTCACATACAGCTCTGACTGAGGATATAAGGCACAATTGTCTAAATCTTCATATACAGGCAATTATTGGCCTTTTAATTTGGAAACTGAAGGAGGTGACTCAACAGAAAAGGATCAAGGCCAAGAGAGCAAGGTCTGTTCCTTGGGAGCTGGGTATACAGCAAGAAAGAAAAATAACTTAGGGGGAGGCAGGATAAACTTTGTGTTGTGGAGGTTCAGGGTATGGAATGCAACTTTTCCCACAGTCAGTTTCTCTGCCATTCCCTCTTCAACTCCTGAAACACCCAGGTGCAGCCCATGGAGTGACTGCAGCCAGACAGGAAGAAAGAAGCGAACTCTTGTACCTCTGTGACTTCTAATACCTCAGGATCTACAAACTTCTCCAGACACTGCTTACCCTATCTCGACTGTACAGCTCTTCTACAAGAACTGGGCCTTGCTAGAAATTTAGTTTAATTCAGAGATTAGAAATCACTGTCAGCCCCAGAGTTCAGTGTTGAACTACAGACCAGGACTTTTACAGGTATGGATGTAGTGAAGGAAAACTCTGGATAACACCTCTCTGGGGTCCTGAAAGTGTCTAATTAGCCCAGAGAAGCACAGAAACTTTCTTAGTCTCTCCCTGCTGGATGCTAGCCAAGGGAATTTGCCTTATTCTTAGATGAAGTAGTATCTGAAGAAAGATCAAAGCATGAGACCAAGACTTCACGACTCGTGAATCAAGCGACTCTGCTGAGGCTTTCGAGATGGCCTTTACAATAAAGGGAACATCTCTCTGCTTAGTGACATGCTACTTATGAGACACTAACTTTCCAGGTTTTACTAAGATGAGTGTTAGATTCCTTGGGTCAGCTGATGGTTCTATAATTTCATACCCTTCACAGGGGAAAAGACTTATGCAGAGGTTTTCAGATGTGATGGGGACTCAGGTGTGTTCTTGAAATGCAGTGCCTGAGATTCCTCCACCGTCAGAGGGGTTTGGGGACTCAGGTGGAAGATGTTACCTTAAGAAACTGGTTCCTTAAAGAGTTACCACTGAAGACAGGGGCAAGCCTCAGTCTGGTGAGTAAACATTTTTAGGGAGCAGCTAGCAGAGATGAATGTGACCTGTTCCTGTCCCTGTGGCCTTTCACCAGAGCACCTCCAAACGCTTTGTAATCACAAACGTAGGAATTTGCTTCCCTTCTGTCCACCCCCACCCTGCCACGGGAAAGAGAAGAATTATTATGACAGTTGGGCAGTTGTAAAACAGAGTAATGAAGTGACTTGTCAAAGGCCAGGTAGTCAAACTGGGGAACTGATCCTAAGTGTCCCAGTTCCTGCTCCTCCTCTGTAGCCGACACACGCAGCCTCTGCTGCCGAAAGGTCAGAATACTTCTTCCCTGGGGAAGATTTCATTTCCTCCTTTGAACGCTGAGGGAGGGGCCCCTCTAAATCACAGGTTAGGCAAGCACTCAACTGAGTTAACACAATGTACTTCCCTACACCATGTCTTGAAGGTGTAGTTAGATGTTATTACATGTATTGCTGTAGCTCCTCGAGGTCTCTGCCAAGAGCAAGCCCCATTGTGTTGGACACCGTTCAGACACAGTATGAGGCAGTCCCTGCTCCCCAGAACTTTAATATTCTTTGATATTTCTGGGAAACATTTCATGAGAGAATTTCAGCACAGAGTACAGGGCCCATTTCTTCCTTCTAACCTGGATTACACCAGGATAACTCCACTCACCTCAACCCATACCTGTCAGAGATGAGACTCCAGATTCCTTTTGTTGCAGTCTCTCTTTTTAAAAACGCTGGACATGTAAAACAAAGACTCAGGAAATGACTGGGCAGTTGTCAGTAGTTTCCTCCATCTCACCATCTTTGGTTGCTCTTGTGGGAAGAGTGCAAGGCACAGCAACTGCTATTTCAGAGGATGGAGCCCTCCCTGAGCCCCAGATGGTGACCATATGATCCGTCCCCCTTATGGATCGTGGACATGTTTCCTATCCTCACTATTTGATTTCTGCTCATCGAAATCTGCCTAACCACCACAGCACCTGTGTCCAACACAGGTCCCTTTAGGAATCCAGTAAAGACCCAGACAGAGGGTAAACAATTTGTGGGGAAAGCACAACCTGACTCAATTAGAATTTCCTCCATGAATAGCTCCCTATGTCAGAACTTAAGGCTCCAGTTCACGAGAAATCTGGGAGCCATTTCCTCAGGAACTGCTAGTTATTTATGCAGAGAAAGCACTGCATTTTGGTTTTGTTTTCTGGACAGCCTGGGGTGGGCTTTTCTGCTCACTTCTGTAGACTGGATTTATGCTGAGCTGGTAGCAATAAGATGTACTTCTAAATGTTATCACTTGTGTCCTTCAGCACTTCATCTCTCCTCCCAGCAGAAGATGTCCAGGTACCAGGAAGAGCTGCCCAGGTGCTGCAGATGAACACACTCTGTCACCTCTGCTTTGTCAAAAGCCCAAAAACTACCCCTGGCTGGTATAAAATGGAGCAATCTGTCTGCCATCTCTTTGCTAAGGAGTCCAGGAAGTCCCAAGGCCCAACATCCAGATCCAATCACTGTCTGAGGAATGTTGGCATTTAGGGGGACAATAGTCCCTAAGCAAGACCCATCTACAGCCAGAGCCCCATCCATCCCACCAAGCACACCTCTCTTGGAGCTGCCTTGGGACAAGTGACAGTTATCCTTTCTCAGAAGCACCTTACTGTGTCCTTTACTCTGGCACATAGGACTTGTCTGTGGAGTAAGATATTCTAAGAAGAGAATGAGCTTGGCACAGTCTGACCTTCAAGCAACAGTTACAATGATCTTCCCAAACCTCCAGTGTGTATAATACACCCTTTTCAAAGGCCCAGCCTTAGCCACACACTCCTGTGCAAACAAAACTGGATCTCATTCCAACTCCTATGGCCTTTCCTAGAGTTAAACAAAGCCTTGTAGAGCTGAATGATAACAAAGCACAGAGGGAGGGAGAAACTGCAGGAGGAAAAAAAAAAGCAAAACATCTGTCCCTGACATTTCAAAAACTCTTATTTGCCTCCCTCCCCTGATCTCAGCAGAGCTCTGTAACTTTGTACCAGCTTCAGAGTCAGTCTCTTTGGGTTTTTTGTAAATCTTTCTTCTGAGGAGCTCTGGAATCAGCAGAGATGTTCAGGCAGACATGTGTAGGCTGTCTCAGACAGCAGGGGCTTCAGGCAAGAAGAATTTCAGGCCAACAGCAGCAAGAAAGAGAAAAGGTTGCTGGTGGAGGAACAGAAGATGAAGAGGGAAGCAATGAGAGGCAATTCTTGTGGTTTGGAAGTTCCTGTGGCTCTATGTACAGTCAGCATTTCTGTCTGCAAACAGAAACATTTCTGTTTGCTGTGCAAGCTAGATTGCTCAACCTTTGGCCTTCTGACCTTCACTGTATCTGGCACTGTGATCAGGTGTGAGATTGTAACTCACTGCTTGAGGGTCAGAGCTTTTTCCCTTAGGCCACCAGCCAGAGTGGAATGGACCTACCCTTACCCTTCCCATCACTGAGCTTGAACAGGCTGATGGGCTCCCTGAGACAATGCAGGGTTAGAGACTGTGCAAGGAGAAAGCCCCAAAGCCACTCTCTTCAGAGGAAGGTTTACCTGAGCTTAAATATTGCCATATTGTCCAGTTCCAACAAGGGCAGATTTCAGTCACACTTTGTTCCTGCAGCTCATGCTAAGCTGTGAAGAGCCAGACAAGGATTCCACCTGCTAAAAGGTGTGTAGTGATAGCTCTGCCCTGCTCTGCTCTGCCCTGCTCTGCTCTGGCAGAAGAAGAGGAAACTGATGTCTTTATATTTGACCAGAAAGGTCATTCAATTTATCCTTATCAAATAAAAATAAAATAAAGTACTTTTTTTTAAGGCAAGAGAGTATCTTTATACCACATGCCCATGTTTATTGCTATATAAAATTCCCTGTTTGCCTGCACCCCACCCAGGCTCTTGTACACACCTGCATAAGTCTATAATTTTATCCCATGAATCATTCTGTACCATCAGATCACACCCAAGTTACCAGAACTCTAAGGAAGTGGCAAGTTCATTATGTTGGTTTTCATCTTTCAATTTTAAAATAAAAGGATTTTTTATTGGCACCCTAAATCCACAAGTATTTTTGTTTTAAATGACAGGCAGAAAGAACATGTAAAATTAATTAATTAAATGCACTAACTGAAGGGAGTACAAAGGAAGGGAGAGCTAGAAATTGCTTTTTCAGGGGTTGTTTGGACCTGTCCTGCAGAAGTTGTCTCCACCTCATGAGGTGCTGCAAACCTTAAGCACTCAAAATTGTGACTCAGGCTCACCAAAAGCCATAAGGCTGAGGAAAAATCATCCTTTTCAGCTCAAATTAGAGTTTTTTGGCTTATTTGCCTCTTGGTTTTGCAGCCTTGGGAGAGCACTGAAGCCATGGTTTTAAGCATTAAAGCAGCCTTTGAAGGACTTTTTTCCCAGGAAAGTGGAGATTTTCAGCTGAGTAGTTCTGTCCAACAGCTCAATGTTTAAGGAACCCAGCAGACAACACAAGAGGCTGCACTCCAAAAGGAATCAGAATGTTGTGGTGGGTAAGGGTAGCACTGCAGTGATTCAGGCCAGTTTGGGGATGTTCTCTGTTAGAAACCCAAGATGAAGCCTAGTCAGGAGCAGGGAGAGAGGGACGCCGGCACATGTTAGCAAGTTGCACTTCTTAGCAGACATTTCTCACTCTTCTCTGCTCAGAGCTATCTTAGGGGGACCAAATATCATTGAACCAACTGGCTTTGCTGTTCCAAGGATGAGGCTCAGTGTGCTTCATGACTTCCAACCATCTGGCAACCTCCCCATTGTTACACAACTGCAACATGCAGCAGTGACACAAACTTTTTGCCATTCAATTGAAGAATGACAAGCAGCCAGAGAAGAAAATTGGATTACCTCCTGGGCAACTGAAGTTCATGTCATGTTGCCACTGGGTTTTTTTCTTAGCCAGGACACTTAAGTGTTGAGAAATGTGTTTACAGCTTGGTATGTGCATCATCCATTTGGGACCCAGCTAGGTATGACAGGATCATAACAGACTGAGTTTGGCCAGCAGTCTGGAAGAGGCTGCCACCAGCGGGCAACACAACCACAGTGCAAAGCCTCAGCATCCATGGTAAGAGTTGTCTCTGATCCAGTCAGGAAATAAGAGGAAAAGCAAAGCAGTGGTTGAAGTCTCTTATCTGCTCTGGAAGGGTCTAGCTTTGCAGAAATGATTGGGCACTTTAGATCTGAGATCTGTTTTCTTTCATACACGTTCCTGGTGTTTTATTGCTTGCTAATGGAATGACAAAGAAGAAATGGCCTAAATCTAATCATGCTGCAGTTGACTATGGGTGAAAAAAACCAGCAGCACTGAGTATCAGATACCTTAGTGATTCTCCCATCTCTCCCTCTGTTTCATGGCCTCCCTTGCTCAGCATGCTGTTAACAAGTCTGCTTCATTCTTATGTCTACACAGAACCATTTGTTGTCTCCTCACCACTTTGTTTGGTGCTGTCAATGTCACCTCTGCAGTGTTGCATTCTCTATTGCCTCTGCAGAGCAAGGGATGGGTAACAGGGAGGGGAGGGAACAGGGGTGGCTTCTGTGAGAAGCTGCTAGAAGACTCCCCCATGTCTGATGGAGTGAATGCCAGCTGGCTCCACGACAGAGCCACCACTGGCCAAGGCCAAGCCTACCAGCAGTGGTGGTACTGAAACAGAGCACAGCATCAGTACCTGTTCTGGGATAACATATTTAAGGAAGGAGAAAGAAAAAGCTGTGCAACTGCAGCCCGAGAGAGGAGTGAGAATATAGAAGAGAAACAACTGCAGACAGCAGGGGCAGTGAAGAAGGAGAAGGAGGAGGTGCTCAAGGCACTAGAGCAGAGATTCCCCTGCAGCCTGTGGTGAAGAGTGTGGAGAGGCAGGCTGTGCCCCTGCAGCCCGTGGTCCCACAGTGGATCAGGTGGATGCCCAAGGGAGGCTGTGACCTCGTGGGAAGCTCCTGGCAGGACCTGAGTACCTGTAGAGAGAGGAGCCCAGGCTGGAGCAGGTTTGCTGGCAGGACTTGTGATCTCACAAGGGACCCACACTGCAGCAGTCTGTTCCTGAAGGACTGAACACCATGGAAAGGACCAACTCTGGAGCAGTTTGTGAAGAGCTATAGCCCATGGGAAAGCCTCACATCAGAGAAGTTCATGGAGGTCTGTCTCCCGTGGGAGGAACCCCATGGTGGAGCAGGGGAAGAGCATGAGGAGTCCTTCCCCTGAGGAGGAAGGAGTGGCAGAAATGTGTGATGAACTGATCACAACCCCCATTCCCCATCCCCCCGTGCCACTGGAGGAGAGGAAGCACAGAAATTGGGAGTGAAGCTGAGCCCGGGGAGAAGGGGTGGGTGAGGCTAAGGTGTTTCAAGATTTGGTTTTATTTCTCATTACCTCACTCTGATGGGCAATAAATTAAATCCATTTTCCCCAAGTCAGGTCTGTTTTGCCCTGCCCTTATCTCGACCCACAAGCTTTTTGTTCTGTTTTCTCTCCTCTGTCCAGCTGAGGGGAGGAGTGGCAGCATGGCCTCACTCCTCTACACACCTCTCACCACACACTCTATCCAACCTCTCTAGGTACTTTCAGGTGCTTGGGGGTTGGCAGGGAGGCTCAGGATAGCAGACAAGGTGAATCCTGTAAACATGGCAAGAGATAAGGCAAGACCAAAGGGAACACTAACCACAGAACTAGCTCACAGGGTTCAAGGGATGGAGAAGATACATGTACTGTTTATTTTCTGTGCTCTTGGATCAGCTGCAATTCCACATGTAAGCTAACTTCTTCAGCCTCAGCTTTAAGACCTGGAAAGTCCCTCAGCACTAAGCATTATTCAACAAAGAATATATGCTTTCTTTATCTTTTATCTATATAGGAAACAAAACAAAAACAAAACAACTGAGACATTTGAACAGTGCCTCCAGCTCTGGCTTAGGCCTTGTCTCTGCCCTTGTTTGCACTGATGTAAATCAGAGATCACTGTAAGAGATGTAAAATAAGCCTTTACATTTCTTATCACATCACTCCTCTGCTCTGCCAGTGATCTATTCTGTGTGTTTTGAACAACAGTGCCCAGGCTTTTGCCAAGCCACAGTTACACAAGGAATGCTTTCTCTATCCAGGTACACACAGTGCCTGTGCCCTCGTTATACTTTCACACAGCACCTTTCATCCTGCTCACAAGAACTGCAGTACCAATTACACCAATCCCAGGGGTTTTTAACTCATTTCCCCAGCATTTGTTCCACTGGCTTGCCCATCCCCTTTGTTCATGACATAAACAATTATATATTCCCAGGTGCATTTAACCAGAAAAGCAGGAACAGAAAGAGGTAGCAGACTTGGGACTGCCTGGGCTTGCATGGTGAAAGCAACAAGTACATTTATGTGCTTCAAAGGCACTGATAGAGCTGCTTCTGCATTTCAGGGGCTTATGAGTAGAACTGGCAGGTAATGGACAGTTTCTAATTTGCAGGGAAGTTCTGGTTTGGATTTGGTTTAGCTTAAGGCCAGCACATCAGCATTTTCACCTGAGAACTCCATGGCCATGCCTTGCACATGGTGTAACTCTCCCTGATAGAGGGCAGTGCTACACACACTGCACTGCTGGAGGCACTGTGTGTGCCATGCCACTGGGAACCTCACAGGAGAGGCAAGATTTGGTCTGGTTTTCTGACTCTCAGCACCACCACTGCTACTTCAGCAGCTCAACAGCTTCCTAACTTCTCTAGTATTGGGGGCAGAAATCACTGGGTTAAACTCCACAGTGTGAATAATGACATTAACATTTTCATTCCTTCAGGAAAGTGATTGAGTCTGTCCTTAAAATCCCTGTGCATTATTTAGCACTGCCAAGTTTTATCAAGGGCTTAAGAGAAAGGGTGAGTAAAGGCACAGGCAAAGTTTTCTGTTTGTGGGCTACTCCTACCTCTTAGCTGCCAGGTAATATCATAGAAGTGATATTAGCCCTTGTTCCCTTTCTACCCTTGGCTGTCATAATTAGTGAAGAAAACATGATGTAGCTGATGGTGACACAGGGCTGAATCTGCATCACTCTGAAAAGCAGGCAGCAAGAGCAGGGAGTAAAGTGACAGACTGCCCAGCCCTACCTGTCCTGTGTTGCTCAATAAAATCCAGACAGTGTGGCCTGCATGGTTTTCAGTTGGATGGCTCAGCAGAGAAGAGCTTGAATAAAAATATGAAACAAAAATTAAGAAACAAGGTCTGAGAAGCTGTATCAAACAGAAATGATCCCCAAGGTACAGCAAGATCTGACAGTCTCCATTCAATTAGCAAGGGGAAGACAGCTGTCTGGCTGTCACTCATGCCCTTCCTTGAACACAAACACATTCAAAGTCAATCCAGATCTTTTTGTTTCATCAGCAGGTTTATCCAGTTACCTGCAAGATGCAGAACAAGTTTAGATACCAAGCAGTGTCAGTCAGCAATGGGCCCAGCATTGTTCTCTCTCTCTGTTTACTATGTATGACAAGGTAATCGTCAAAGGAAAGAGAAAGTCTCCCCCAGACACTGCAGCTTCAGGACTCAGGTCTCCTCTTAGACTTGCCATTTGTCTGTCCACTTTTCTAAGCACAGTTTGGGGAACTCTCAGGGAAGAATAAGGCTTTTTCTACTAGACCCTTGGAGAGATTTCCTATTGAGTCACCAGGATAATTAAAGGTTCCAGTTGCATTGCATTAGCACCTTTCATGTCATTAGAGTCCAGCTGCAGTGCAAGAATCACATATTTGCTGAGACTGCTGTGCCAGGCAGCACAAAGGGAGCAGACTTTTTACTTTTCACCATTTTGTAAAAGAAATACAACTGAGCAGTGCTCCCTGATGGCATGGCTGGGCAGCTTGCAAGAGGGGCTCTGAGCACCCACCACTGAATGGCTGCTCATGAGTTGTACTGAAGTGGTGTCTTGGCAAGGTTTTATGAGCACCTTGTAATAAATCCACAGCCACCTAAGACTTCTTAATTGTCAGTGTACTGCACACCAGAGCAGCTCAGAACCCCAGGGTGGAAATGCCAGTTGCACTTGGGCACCTGCTTCACACAGCACATGGCATCTCCACTCGTAGGAAAAACCTTCACCCTTAGCAGTGCAGGTGTTGTGCCACAGGGTTGGGGAGTTCCAAATTCACCCTGCAAGGGCTACTGGTGCAGAGATTAAGTTCATTACAACATTGTTAATTGACAGACTCGTGTGCCTGTCTAGTCAATAACAGCCTGCTAAAAATATGCATTCACCAGAGAGAATGAATCAGCTGCTAATAGCAGTCTGCCTGACTGTCAGCTTCCATCTATCTTCGGTGCTTGTCGGAACCCTGTCACTATTGTACTCTAGCAGCTCCAAGCCTCTAACATATTTATCCTCCAACACCCCTCTGGGGCAAGGTGGTTGCTGGTCTCACCAGTTTACAGATGGGAAACTGTGATACCAGGAGGGAGAGTGATTTGCCCAAGGTCACACAAGAAATCTGGAGCAAACCAGGGAATAGTACATCAGTCCAGCAACCCTAGGGGATTAACCTACCCCAGTCAGGGCAGCTTTCTCGTCTCCTTCCTCTTTCAAATTAAACAGATCTATAGCCATTTATACCAGCAGAAATTCTTGGAGATTCCTTGAGAATGCAGAGCCTTCTATTTGTGAGTGGATAAAGCATTAACCTAATGCTCCCCTTCCTTGTTCCCAGGGTGCTGAAGTCCCAAAGCCAAGCTTTAAAACATTGAACGTGCACTTTTCAAAACTTGTTTAAAATCAGTGCCTTCTTTAAACTCCTAACATTCTGTGATCTGTGATCAAGTTCTAGCTCTTCTCTTTGTTTGTGTGCATTCCCTCTAGTTGATAACACCTCCAGCTCCAGCTGTAGGGAGGGAATGGACACCCTCCACTTCTGTTGGGAGGTCTAGAATGAGCAGCAGCCTTAGAGAAATGTGAGCCTGTGATCCAGCTTTGAGTCCTGGCAAGTATATAAGCCTTTTAGTTCATGTACCAAATATGTTTGCTTGCAGTTCAGGACACAGGACCTTAAGGAACATTAAGTCAAGTGTTACTGTGATTTTGTGATTGATTACAATATTGCTATTACTAATGTTTCTCATGTGCTGTGCAATGAACAAATGTAAGATTGCCATGATCCTTCACCTGAAGTTTACCTTCCCAATCACATCTGATAAAGGACAAAAGATAAGGAAAGAGTGGGGCAGCTGATCTCAAGAACATAGACAGAAGGTAACTAATAATGGACTGGAAACTTGCCCAGTTTGTGGGAGCCATGAATTCAGGCATGGAAGGTGAGCAGTGCCAGTCACACTAGAGGGGGAGGATGGTGTAATCAGGTGACAGAAGCAGTGCCAAATGCACATTACTGCAGCATGGCTCTGTGTGCCTCATTCTAGCAGCTAAAAAACCTCTATGTGGAGCCCCTCTTCTGTTGCCTGATGAAGCTCTGCTCCTGAGTTTACCAATGAAGCACGGATGAGAATTTTGAGTGCATGGCAAGTCTAGAGTAAAATGGTAAAATCACTCAAAGAAAAATTCTCTTTCATTTTCTGTCTTATTTTTGCCTCTCCACTTTTCCAACAAGGACCACTCACACACTGTACTATGTCACCAGTGCCTCCAATTTCTTCTTACATGCAGCTCCAAACCCCAGGTTGTGGCTATTGCTGTTTCAGGACCACAGTTCTACACAGGGAGGCACTATCAGAAGTACCCTGGTTTCTCTTGGGCTGGGGAGAGACCCAAATCACCACTTCTAGTTCCTCTGCCTGCCTTTCCTTCCTGTGATTTTTCTTTCTGTCCATACTTTTGG
The DNA here is from genome assembly GCA_013399015.1 of Galbula dea. NCBI lineage: Eukaryota > Metazoa > Chordata > Aves > Piciformes > Galbulidae > Galbula > Galbula dea. The sequence continues at coordinate 169,117 of VWZX01007837.1, forward strand.
CAATGTTGCTTCAGGAGGTCACCTCCACCCCATTCCACTCTTGTGTGTCTTGCAGGCAGTTGTGGTTTCAGCTTCTGTGGAAGGCAATGACTGCAGGTTTCTCCTTCCTGCCCCTGTAGTCTATCAAAGCCCCCATCAAGAGGAGACACTCAAGCTGGCAGTTGGTGCAGCTGCTGTAGCTACCAGCCAGTCACGGCTACTGGGTGGCATCCTTCAGAGGAGAGGAGAAGTACACAGGGAGACCTCTGCAGCTGTGCAAAGGATACAGGCCCTTCCTGGAAAAAACGAGCAGTTTCAACCCTTTGAGAACCCCAAAGGATTTTCCTCCACCTTCCTACAGGTGGGGCGATTGGGCAGACACTTAACTGAACCATCCCCAAGCACTCCCAGCCCACCAGCAGCAGGCTCTGTTCAAAGGACTTCTGTACAATTAGGTAAAGCAAGCTTCAAAGCTGTCTAGCCCACTGACCCAATAGGGAAAAATCTAATTAAGGCAGTTACAGACGGATACAGTGTCAGCTTGTGCTGGGAAAGGCCTTGCTGGAGGGAGAAGAAGGTTGAATTGTGCTCTTACAGCTGTAGGTTTGTGTCCTGTGAAGAAGGAACTGAGGCCAGAGCTTCAAGGACTGTGTTATTTGAGTATCTGAAACGTCCATTTTCAACTTGCTATGGTCTGGCATTGATCACATCTAGTTCTCCTAAAAGGCTAAAATATCAAAGGAGAGCAGTGAATGGTCCTTGGGGGTGTCATCACAGGGAGGATTCTCCAGGCAGCTGACTCTCAGTGGGTGAGCCTAGAGAGGTGCCTGGGAGATTGCAGACAACAAATGGCAAACACCTAAATGAGTAAGCTCACTTGGTAAGAAGCTGGTAAACTCTCTCCCAAATGAGATCTGTCTTAACTTCATTTATCTGCTTTTCCTCTTGTCTGCCCTTGGCACTATTCATTCCTAAGGAGGTGTAAGTCAATCCAGAAGTAAAAACCCTAAGAATCCATAACAGTCCCATTAATTAACACCCTGAACTTCCTTTGCACTATGCAAGTACATGCTTAGTGCCAGACACAGAGCTACTCAAGCCAGGGAAAGTCTCCAGAATGTCAGCTGCCCAGATGAGCACAGATCTTGGTGAATTCACAGCTTTTCAGAGAGGTGGGTCAGCATTGTCAACCCCGTTTTACAAATGAGGATATTGAGGAAGAGGGAGGGGAAGTGACTCACTGAAAACCACCCTGTATTAGAGACAGGAATAGGCCTCAGATCTCATGACTCCTATTCCTGAGTCTTAATCATGACCAGATCGAAGCTGCATAGCTGCACATTGTCTGAGGGCTGGAAGGGAAGAGGGGAGAAAGGAGGTGGGAAGGGCGCGGAGCTTCTTTGAGTCAAAACTAAAGGCAAGTTTCCTGGAAGGGAGCCACCACTCATTTCAATAAATTTACTTAGATCTTGGGCTTTGGGATGGCATGAGCAGCTGTGAGTCATCTTGGCCAGTCAAAGGAATAATTAATTGTTGTGGGCAAATCTCAAAAGGTTTAGGAGGTCAGGTAAGGTAAGCAGCTAAGCTTATCCTTGACTGCTCTTTTCTGTTCTGCAAACTCTGCTGGAGAGACTCACCAGAACACTTACCCCATGGTTTCCTTATGCCAGAGCCATCCATCTGTTGCACACTCTTTCTGCCTTGTCTTCTGTTTTGATTATAAACCACCCAGTGCTGGGACTGTCTCTGTTTCAGGGGTTTTCATAGCACCTGCCATTGCACAGCTCTCCTCCATACCAGAATAAAGCAGTACCAGGGATACAACCACCATCCAAACAGCAATAAAAGGCTGAACAGTTTGGCTCCTGACATTTTTTTTGTGCTTCCTGATTATAGCAGGAGTGGTTTCCTTGTGGTGCTTTGATAGTTTTGCTCCCAGCACTGCTCACAACCAGGAAGTACAAGAATGCAGAGCAACGACAGCCAGGATTTGCAGAAGAGCTCAGCATGCACCATCAGAAGCAGGTTTGCAGGAGAGCTCAGCTCCCATTTAGGCACCAAAATCAGTATCTAGATTTTAAGAAGTGCCAAGCTGGTGAGCTACAGAACTTTTTAGAAAACCCAGCCCTCATGGCAGCTTCTGAGTGTCTGGGGACCTGGCTCAGCTTTTCAGGCTGAAAGGGAACCAGAGCTCTGTGGAAAGTGTCACCCTGACTTGGTGATGGGTATTCTCAGTTTTTCAGATGTTCTAACCCCTCTTCAGTACTGTAAAAAAAGTGCCATCCAAACCCAAAGTGTTGTGGTCTCCATCAGCTCTGGATTCCAAACAAAAATGCAAAGCTCAGAGGGAAAATATGCCTTTTTCCCTAGTCCTCTGTCCTGGAAACTCAGCTTCTCCCCAGCTCCACTCCTTAGACAGTTCCTGAGCTGGTGACAGCCATTCAGCTCTCCAAGAGGCAAAGTCAAGCAAAAAGAAATCTAGTGGGAAAGGGAGCACTAGCTGCATGTGTTCCTTCCCAGTGTGCCTAACCCATAACTCACTTTGGAGTGAGGGGTGACTAGGGAGACCTTCTATCTCATGCCAAAACACATCAAGGCTCTTGGAAAGTATGACAGGCTGTCAGGAACTCTGTGATTTTTGGTGTGTTTGCAGGGCACAACTCTTGGCATTTAACTGTGAGCCGATACCTAACAACACAACCTCCTCTGAGCTGGGCTGGCACCACAGGGCTAAGGGGATGGAGGAGAAGGAAGAGGAGAACTCCACGCTGGTCTCAGAAATCAGCAGATTGGAGTCTGGTGCACACAGAGAACAATCCAGATGGAGGAAATATCCCCTCAGAGCTGGATGAGATTTCACAACTGAAAATTGTTTGTGCCCCTAAAATGACAGAATCCTTGGCATTCAAGAAACGTATTGGCTTGTTAGACTCAGGAAGAGTCCTGATCAGCTCTGGACAAGCTTATCCATAGCTTCCCCAAGGAGATACTATGGAGCACAGGCTACTGGGATGTCCAGTCTGGGGACAGCCTCTCCACATCAGACTGGCCAGGGAGCCACGAAGCTCCCAGTATCAGTTCCTGTTGCAGATCTGGCCCAGTAAGTGACCTCCTGCCTTTGTGTGTCCTTTGCCTCCCTTCTGGGCCTTTCTGCATGGCTGTTCCTTTTCTGTTCCAGCACAAAGTCACAGAGATATTCCAAGCTATTGGTGGTTTTAAACGAGTTTGATTTTTTTCGCTGGAGTAGAGCAGAGGCACTCCACAGCCCCAGTGTGCTCAGTCGGGAGGTGACGACTAACATACCTGTGGAAGCCCTGAGAACCTCCCTGAGAGCCGATAGGCATGCAGGAATGTAGAAGCCCTGGAGCCATGTCTGAACCAGGAACTTCAGAGCACAGACTTTCAGGTTGGGTTTCACTGAAACATTTTGATATTTAAAAATTATTCTAATTTCCTTTCCATGGGAAATTTCAACTATGTCCCTTTTCTTGCACTGAAGTAGAACTCTTCACCCCCCACACAAAGTTTCCAGGAATTCTCCCAAATTTCCAGATTCTAGGAATACCCCTAAAGCAGACGTGCTGACTCTCAAGCCTCTCTGGTGCCATTACACCACAGCCTATTTTTCCAATTATGATTACATTTTAAAGAAAAAGTTTATAATCCCTTGCCAAAAAAACCCAGCTTCTTCAAGGTTCCAAGTCTGGAGAAAGGTTCCCTTTTGTTCCTACTAAAGAGATATGTTGCCTGGCGCTGACTGGGAGCAGAGACACTCCTGCATTCCCAGCCCTGACACTAACTGCCCCTGAGGCCCCAGGCTAATCGCTTAAATGCTCTGGCTCAGTCTCCCCATTGGTAAAACAGAGATAATGATACTTACCATCTTCTTCACAGGGGTGTTGCAGAGAAATAATTAGTTTGTGTCTGTAAAGCACTTTGAAGATAAAAAGCACAATACAATTGATAATAATTATTGCTGTGCAGACTGTTTCTCTCCTCCCTAACAACTTATTGGTGCAGAAGGGTAAGGAAGGCCTTGAACTGAACTGTTGTCTCCTGGTAAGTCCCAATTTCAGCAGAAGTCTATCTAAGCCAAAACCATAAGCCAGCCACCTCAAACTTTTCTAAGAGTCAAATCCAGTTTAGTGACCCTAGTTCTAACTTGCCAAACTCAGATATCTCACTGCTTGGAAAAGGGATTTGGTTTTCACTGTCTCTTTTTCTCTAGTCCTTCTCTAGTTTTTAATAGCATTCTGTGCCTTCAAAAGCTTCCATCAGTCCCTGATACCTCTGCCTTTCCTGGCATGGGGCAGCAGCTTATTATACACTAGTTTGTTACAGCATTCCCTTCAAAGCTCTCCAGTTCAAAGGGTCCTGCAAGTGTTGAACAGGTCAGCACTTTAATGCTGATCCACACATCTTTAGAGGCCAGGAACATCACCACAGTTTTGTTCCTGGGGGAAACAGAGAATAACTGGTTTGTAGAGTTCCCTTTGGCCTTAAAGCTGGCCACAGAACTGGATGCTCCTGGTGGCAAAGATCAAGCGTCACGGAGCCCTGCGGTGGCTGCACATGCAGGGCTGTGAGGAGTGGATGTGTCTTTGTGAGTCACTGCCTTGTTCTTAATGGGAGCTGCAGAGGGACAGAGGGAAGAAAAAGGAACAGGGGAGTAAAGGAGAAAATAGTGTCAGAAGGGATAAATTAATCTGAACCAGTTCTTTCTGTGCACTTGTATCTGCAGACAAGTGGTAGAGGGATGGCACACCTAAAGATTATCAAAATCAGACCAGAGAAAATGCCACCCCAAAAGTACCTTCAGCACAACCTGAACCAGATCTTCTCAGATGCAGGGCAGGGAAGGAAAAAGCCAACCATAGATATGGAATATTGGCTAAAATATTTTTCATTTTCACATAAACTTGAACTTCCTGTACACAGGGTCAAAGTCTTCTGCAAAAGGCCCCTCTGGCTGCATTTATGGCCCAAGAGGAAGCAAGAAAAAGTAGAAATCATCCTGTTCTGCTGAGATCCTAAAGACCATTTTCTAAACAGACAGTTTGAAGAAGTAGCACTTGAGTCACCGGGCATGTCTTTAGGCTGAAAACAAATAATGCAATTCCATGTCTAATAGAAGCCAAACTGAAAGAGCTTTGCTCTTCCTAGCCTTGTATGCATATATATAAATATATAGACACACAGCAGTTTTAATCAAATGCAATGTGCATGAAGGCAGAATTTGCCCAACAGGATCTAGCTGGGAGACTGATGCTAGCAGATTGCTTTGAGTAACAGAACCAGAGATGTTTAAATAAACCCCAAACAACCAACAGAAGGGGGTCTGCAAGGATGTTACCTTGGGAAGAACTGTGTGCTACAGCACTTGAACTAAATGCACAACTGAACTGTACCACAAACCAGCCATATCTGAAGACTGCAGCATCTCCTGGGTGCTATTTATTGCAAAGCATCATTTAACTACAGATGCCTACAGCCTGCAGGTATCTAGACTGTAGACATCTCCAGACAATTACAGAAAGACTGTTTGGTGGCTTAAGCAGTGCATGGGTCTTGGAGTAGAGATGTCTGAGTTTCCCACCAAGAGAATGATTCAAGTGATAGAGAAGAGTAAAAGTTTGGGCTCTAACAGAACAGTGTCCATCCCAGCTGCTCGACCTCAGCTTGATTTGTCAGAAAATCCAGCCCATAATTAGAACATCATTAATTTTATATTTCTCTTGTTTTGTCTCCTTGTTTCTGGGCCCTGGGGGAAGGTTGTTTCCATTTACTGTAGAGCTGGTACAGCCAGAGCCTCAACACCATCCTGTAGAGAGGCATGTGATAGCCTCTCAGCCCGAGAAGGTGAGCTCTTACATTTCTGAAAGGCTTTTTTTGGCATTACTCATCTAGATCCATGTCCATGCCCGAAGACCTGAAATTCTGTTTGCACAGCTGTAGAGACTGCTGCAAACCTCTGTGTTTTTATGAGCATATAGGGCAATTGAAAGCATATGAAATGCACAGGTGCCTGCTCTAAACAGAGATTTCATTGGTAAGAAGGGATGCTGCATTGGACCTGAACTATGGAAGTATGGTTCTTCTGAGTCTCAGGTGAAGCTATAAAGCTGCCCTGTCTATAAAGTCTTGTCCTGCTGAGTCTGCCTTAGGCTCAGCCATCCTTGCACCTTCAGAAAAATACTCAGAAATATATTTTCCTGCTTCTTTTTCCATGGCCCGGGTGGCATGATCTCTTAATGCATCTGCCTGTTTACGTTAGCAAAATGGAAAGCAGCTTTGTTTATGGAAAAGATCTATTTTTGTTTTACTTTTTTTCTCTCAACTAAACTGACTTTTATCCAGGATTGTGTTTTGCTTTGGGAAAGGAAACGTGCTGCAATTCTTAGCTCTAGCTTAAAAGTCAGGTCAAGAGGAAAGGGGGAAATCCTGATCACATTATTTAATTTTGTAGGATTACACTGCAGCCTCGAAACCTACAAGAGCAGAAGAGTTAATATCCCCCTCTTCTCTGCAACCTCTTGCTCTGTGTCCCTGTGCAATGACATCTGCTATTCTCCCACATATCCTCAGACAAGCCAGATCAGATACAAAATCAGTCTTTCCATTTTATGGGCAGGGGGACAGCGTGTGGCATCCAGGGGAGAAAGACATTTCAGTAGTCATCGTGCTCCCCTGAGGATAAATCATGTCATTATGTGTCTTTCAACTTCTTCAGACTTTGATCTTGCAAGAGATCAAACAGGGTCAGGACATGGATGGGAGGTTTTGAATGAAAACCCAGACAGGGCATTGTGACGTGGAGATGATGCGGCGAGGCGCGGAGCACGGCGCGGAGCACAGCGCAGCGCTGGCCCTCGGCAGATACCACACGGGAGCTGAGCAGCGCACGTCTACAGGTACCCTGCTTCAGTGCAGGGTCCTGCTCCTGACCTGGGAGTCAAACACAGGTCTGGGCTGTCCTCCTCATGAAAGACTGCTGGCCAGTTTTAGGCAAAAGCTGATACTTAAAACCTAGGTTCTCGTTTTAGCTGTCCTGCTGACTCACAGTAAGGTGGTTGTCTGTTCTCTGCGTCCTCCTCAGAGAGATGGAGAAGATACTTTCCTGTTTTGCAGAACTGTGCTGGCATCTCTGAGTGTGTGGTATGGAGTAGGAGGAGTTGTATAAACTATGGTCATCGCTTCATGACATGGAACAATACGTGGTGAAACCCATCTACAACCACATAGTATATCCTTAAAGCTCTGTGACATAGGGAATGTATTATCCCTGCTTCAATTACAAAGATTTAAATGTGTGTGTGTTATGGAAAACAGTGGTAGCATTGTCTGCTGTAAAGGTTGTTTGACTTTCCACAGTAATATATTTGTACACATGCCTGAGAGTTTGTATAATGCACATATACATAACTGCATTAAAAAAACCCAACTGTGTTAATGCAATGCTATTCTGATTCCAAAGCAAAGTGCCTGAAAATGAAGGGAATTATAGACTTTAGGTGGGCCATGCAACTTCAGTCCAGCCCTGCTGTGCCTATGGCTTTATGACACAGCCACTTAATACATAATCACACAGAGTTTTCATTCCACATTTTTCCCCTTTCCATTTTCAAAGGCTTGTACAAATCACAGCACTGGTTGCACCCTTCAGACTAATAGCCATAGGAATTTTTAAATGCAAGCTGTTTAAGTGACCTAAATGTAAGAGTTTGCTGCTACTATCCTGTAGTAACACGGTACAATAGCCAGGGCATGGGCTATTAAGAAGGATAACGAAGAATGATAATAATCCTTAATAAGTCATAAGAAATGATACAGTGGGTAATGAGGTGCCAGTTTGCACAGTTAGCTGTGATATCTTTCTCATGTTGACTTGAGAAAGATGATGAAAATGGGGATGAAAAGGACCATTTCTGTTGATTTACTCTCACTTTCAGCGTTTCTCCCTGACATCAAGCTTGTGAACTGGAACCACAGAGCTTAACCAGGTCCTGATACATGTTTGGTGCAGAGAAACCTTCTGGGAAAGGCAGAATCGATTGAGGAGCAAGGAACAGTAAGATACCAGCCAGTCTCTGGCTGATTTCCCAGCTGACACTGTAAAAGCATCCAAGACTATTTGTTTACTTTGAAATAGAATAGTGAACCATGCCACTCTGGAACCCCTCCTAGCACATATGCACATACACAGGCCCCAGCAACAAGCTCCCTACCCACAGCCATCTGTCATGTGTGCAAACTGCAGCAAACCACTAATATTACTCAACAAGGATCTCATTATTGTTTCCTCTTCATCTACTGGGCTTTGCAAGAGATCACAGTCTTTGGGAAAGTGCAGCAGGGAGGACAGGCATTCTAGACCAGGGTGCAGCCTTTTCCATTGCTACATGCCCACATCAAAGTCTATGCATTTCAGTAACAACTATTATTATTGTCACTCAGGATAACATCTCTTCTTCCTAAAACATAGGCCAGCTGTGGGATCTACCTAAAAATGCATGGTAACTGCTCCATGCTGACCTTCTTTGGACTGTTTCAGGAGTTTATTTCATTTTCTCTATTTGTAAGCCTCTTTTGAATCATCCATTTAACATGAACCTTTCCCAGTTTCCCACCACCACAAGGGAAATACTGGAGCAGATATTCAAGAGACACCACAGCTCAGTTCCACGATCACACACTTCATTCCCTGTAATTTCACTGCTGGTCAGCCCATTTTTAACATTTCAGTGGGTTTTCCTGCCCTTGAAACTCCATAAACTCTTAGGGACAGAGGTGATTTTATTACACCAGCATACTCAGTGTCCAGCCCAACAAGGCTCTGATCATCACTACAGCAATACATTAAACAAAAAACAAATACATAAGACAAAACTACAGAGAAAAACTCTGGCACACACAAAAAATCCTTTCTCTTAACTTCTGCCTACAGCAGATGCTGTTGGTGCATTGAAGGTGTGGGGCTTCACTGCTTTACACCCTTGTGAAAATCAGCATCCGAAGCTCCTTTCCACGTGCAGCTTCCATCTAAGCAAAAGGGATACTGCATATCAAAGGCAGCTGCACCAGCCACTTTAGATTTATTAGTAAATCCATTGAAAAAACATTTCCAGTGAAATAAATCTCAGCCTGCTGACTTCCTCCTATTCTTTACTTATCCTCTTATTGATTTTTGTCTCGGAGATTTAAACCTCTCAATTTGTTTTATGAGACACTTGTCGAACAGATGACAAGAAAAAAGACAGTGCTGGATATTTTCCTTAGCAGTTTTAAGCAGAAATAAAGAGCATTTCTTTGAAATTAGTCTTGCTCTTGTGACAAAGTAGGAAGAATATATCTGACAAGCCCTTTAGAAGGCTTTAGTTCCATGCATAGAGAAAGCTCACTGGCTGCCACCAACACAGCTTCGTGGCAGCAGTGCCCCAAAAGCTCATTGACAAGTTTGACATGTAAACAAGCTGTTGCTAAAAATATTTAACCTAGGGGACCCTGCCTCGTTGAAGGGGCTGGTAATGGAATACAGATCCTTTCACCTCTAGGCATCTGTTCAAAGCTAAGCCATCGACTGAAAGTCATTATCTTCTGATGGCTGCTCAGAGGAATGAGTAGGTGGGCACTGCTCTGTGTCTTGTGAGCAAATTGTTGCATTACTAAACCACACTGGGTATCTCAACAGCCAGCTGGGGCCTGGCACATTCTGGTGGCTGGGGCAGCTCCTCCCAGAAGCGAGGTGTCCTCAGCTTCCTCCCCTCCAGCTCCCTCCCAAGGACATGTCACCTGGCAGACACTTGCATCCTCACAATGACTCCCCATCCCAGCTGCTGCTACAGCTTCTCTGGAGGTGAGAGAAGATGGAGGAGTACATCCACTCCCACCCTGCTCCTGCCTCCTGCCCCACAGCCTGAACCTGTCCCAGTCCATGAATGCCAGCAAGGCAGTGCTCTGAAACCAAGATGCCACCTGCAGTCATTTCTAAACGTTCTCTTCTCTGATCATGATTTTCCAGGAAAAGAGGTCACACAGGTTAAGACACCATCTCCATCTCAGCAGCCCACCTTCTGGAGCAGGAGTGAATGATGGTGACAGAACAGCACAAGGGACACTCACTAAACGTAAGCCACTGGTGTCCTCCTGCCTGTGCAGCACCAGGCACAGCCTTGTCCAGGCTCTGCTGTTGGGGCAATACCACAGTACAATTTGACACAGCAACAACAGCCATTGTCATACACATCCCAGGGCTTAAGCATGGCAGCCTGTGCCCTGCAGCCTGTGCCATTTCCCCAGGGCTGAGCTGGGAACGTTAAGGGTAAATGAGGAGGAGAAGGCACACTCCTTCCCTTCTTGGAGCTCTGTGGGGAGGGATCCAACCTGCCCATCCTAGATAAGGCAAAAGCAAGGCAGAGAAGTCCTGCCAGACTGAGTTTCTCCCCTTAGCTCCACAGGGGCCTGCCTGCAAAGGGATGAGAAGTCAGGATTGGGGATTTCTGTTCATGCACATTTTAAATGCTGTTACTTGAGACTGGTGAGACACTGAAGCAGGTTGCCTAGAGGAATTGTCAATGCACCGCCCCTCGCAGTGTTCAGAACCAGGTTGGATGAGGCTTTGAGCAACCTGTTCTAGTGGAAGGTGTCCCTGCCCATGGCAAGGGTGTTGGAACTAGATGATTTTAAGGTCCCTTCCAACCCAAACCATTCTATGATTCTACATGTACTTCACTTACCCTCTGTTGCACTGGGCTGTGGACTCCAAGATGGCTCCGACAGCTCTCAGGAGGTCCACTGGCACAAGAAACAGCTTTCCACCCAGCAAAATCATGTCCTGAAGAGACCCAGAGGCAAGCACAGAGACAATGCTGCTTCATCCCAGACCCTGGGCTTCCCCATTTTGATAGCCCAGCTTTGTTTCCCTGGCATGGCAGAGCTGCCCCTCACTTCACCCACAGCAAGCAGCCTGCCCAGCGAGGGCCATGCACCCCAGGGCTGCTTGCCTCAGGAGCCAGCATGGCAGACTGGCCTAGTCAGGGTGTCCTGGGCAGGGAGAAGAGCTGAATTTCAACTCAAGTGGAATACTCCATATTAAAATATATATATTTTTTTTTATGTGGGACATAGATGGGAGGATTTCTTTGCCATGTGCTGGGATTTGTATAGGAAGAGGTCTCTGGGGTATGCAGGCCAGACAGGCTGTGAGAAACCAGCCTTTGAGGAAAGAGGTGGAGACACTTCTCTGGTACCTGCTTTCTAGAAGAAAGTCACTTTTCCAGACTGTTTCTGCCCCAGTTGTTTCAGGCTGGCAGAAGATATCAAGTGCTCTGTGAGGGGACCAAATGCTGTACAGCCTGCTGCAAGATGCTCCTGAGGGGAATTTAAGGTTGGTATCCTATAGCACACTGTATTGTTACAGGTCTTTCTGCCTCCAAAACTGGGAGGATTTAAATCCCTTGTTTGAAACAGGAACAAAAACAGAAAACATCCTATAAACCTGGCACCTCTCCTCATTATTTGTTTCGTTGTGAGACTTTTCAGTTCCCCTTTAAAAAGAGACATCTCGTCGTGGGAGCTCCAGAGCAAATTCCATCTCTCCACGCACAGGAACATGATGTTGCTAGGCAAGGTTGGTGTTAATTTAACTTTGGGAATAGCAGGAACAATAGGACTGGAAGGGGCCTTCTGGTTCATCAAACTAGTCCTCTGTTGTTAGAGGCAACTACATTATATAATCCCTTTTGAAAACGAAGCTCTCTCTATCCTAAAGCTAGCTAGGTTATTTTTGTCCCTCTGTGTCCATGGGAAGGCCCTTGGAGAACCTCACTGCTGTAAGGACATCTCCATCTGAGGAGCATCTTGCTCACCACAGAGCATTGCTCCTGTTAATCTCTAACTGCACAGCCTGAGATTTCATTCTATTACTTTTCATCTTTTTCCAGCTGCTGTAATACCCAGGATCATGCAGGTCTTCCCCTGGAATACTCTGGCCTTCTGCATTTACAGTACTGCTCTTCACCTGTGTCACCAGCACAGTCCTACAGCAAGACCATTGATCCTGTTGGATATTTTTAGCAATGTTAAGGTTTTGCCTTAAGGAATTTTGTCAGTTATGTGCCAGGAGTCTCTCCTTCAGCACAGCTCTCATCTCCATTTTGGAAGGGAATGTGTTGGGCAGGGCTGCCAACCTGGGTAGGACAGAAGAGGAAGAATGCGAGACCTAAACTTCTTACTGCAGAAAAATCTAGAGGTTCTCCTGTTCTCTTGTATCCTGTCACATTGGCTGTGTGAGCATTTCAGAGAAGGAGGAGGGGTCCTGTTGCAGAGACCTGTTTCCCACCCTCTTTTTTGGCACTTCTCAGAAGGCCTCTTTGGAAGGGACTAATGGCCTCTGGGACAAGCCCCCTTCGCCAATAAGCATAGGTCAAAAGTTAAACTGAACAGTGAAAGATGGAAACAGGATAAAATACACCATAAATCTTGCCATTCTAATTGAGAACTGTCCAATGCAAACTGCAGTTGTGTGTCTGTTTTACCTCAGTGCTCTGCAAGAGAACAGATCATACTTTCCTTAATGGCTGGAAGTATCCTACTGGCTTTTACTGCCACTTCTCACTTGATGAAACAAGCAAGGTTTTGGCCTGTGCAGTCTCCTTGAAAAGACTTAAAGGTTCATAGTTAACATCATTTCTCTTTTGCAGTTACAGAAGCAGAACGATGGTTTTAATTTCACAGTAAAGGATGTTCATCTCATCTTTCAGGCAAAACTGACATGGCTGTGTATGTGTGTGTCTGGGCACAGAGATCTGCAGAGCAAAAAGACCTGTGGACAAATATAGCTTATACAGGGAATTTCTTACTGAAGAAAAATTTGCCTGAACATTACACATCATCTAAGATGCTTTATAGATATTTTTGCTGTCTGAGGTAAATGGAGGAGGATTGCACCTATTTTGCAGACTGGTGAAATCAGAGCATAAAGAATTTAAATGACTCATCCAAGATTACTCCATAACTCAGCAGCAGACCCTAGCAGACTCTGGCATCCCAGTGCTTGAAACACTAGCCCAGATTGTCTCCTTGGTCTTGTCATCTCTATCAGACATACAACACCTTCAGACACTCAGAATATATACAGAGTCAAAAAGAGAGGAACAGAGCCTGTTTATTCCTCTGCTTATATATTAAACATAAGTTTGCTTTCAGTGAATAGTTTTGTTGTTTACATTTTCATAGGAATTCTAATTATTATTAATTCATTCCAGACTTTTGCTATTCCCTTTCACAAAGCAACATACAGATACTGGAACAAAACTACCACTGCTACAAGCAGACCATTGTGGTTCCCATCCCAGCAGCTTCAGAGAACAATCCTGTAACATTCAAACAGAACAGCTTTATATCAATGTTATACCTTGGAGCTCTTCTCCAAATAAGAATCTTTCCCCAAAAATGTATTTGAAATGATACCCCTATACCCTGAGCTGATCTTTTTCAGCCTAGTTAACATCATAAAACAGATCATGAATATGTCCTTTGGAAATTAGGCCAGTTGTATAGCTTATACAGCCTGCATGTGCTGGTGCAAAGAAACCTGCTCCTGCTGTATAGGATGTGTGTGCAGGGAGAGAGGGCTGAGGAAGGGTAAGCACATACTGGAATGTAGTGGCATAGCAAATCCATCCCTAATCTTGAAAGCTCCACAGCACATGAGTAATGAAACCAAAGATGAATGATTATGTTTTGCACTCATAATTTACAGGTATGTGCGTATTATCTTACAGCATAAATATTCCATTTATGCTTTGTGATGATGTCTTCCTCCACATAGGAAAATAAAAGTAGTATTACTCACATGTCCATGGCTTTGTCAGGGGTTGCAAAATGTTTTTCTTTCCAAGAGGAAAGCCTAGTGAATAATGCAACACTTACATTTAGGCTGTTTTCTTCAGACACTGACACTTGCAAAATCTAGAAAGAGTTCTTTTAATTTTAAGGGCTTCAATGTCTGCTCCCTTTATTCCTGCCCTTTATCATCTTACACACCATGTTCTTATAGACAAGGGGGGAAAAAAAACATTCCAGTGTCTAATAAATCTGAACTCCATCAGGGGCTGCAGAGCTTTCCTTCTCCTTCCTCGGCTCAGCTCAGCTCGTGTTACACCCAGCAGCACAACAACTGCACTTTGTGCACACACACCGATGGCTTAAGCACTTGCCTTCATTTTGCCAGGGTGGGAACTGATTCTATTGCTTTTTTCTTTTTTTTAGAGAGTTTTGAAAATTGTTAACAAAGAAAAGAGCTGCCTGATTGATTTTCAAGCAAGGAGAGGGGGAAAATTGTGTTACAATAATTGTTTCTGGGCAGAATTTTAATATTATTAAAGGACTTTAAAAAATACCTTGTGATATCAGCCTTCCAGAGCATGCAGAGCTCTACCTTTGGCTTTCTGAGCTAATTTATGTGAATCTCTCTGTGTGCAGCTCTCAGTAGTCCTTTTTTTGTTCTTAGACCTTTTGCTGCCTGTTACAGTGAAGTTGCACATGCTGTGCTTTCTCAAATGGGAATTTTACTTTTGTTCTTTCCTGTTGCATTTCCTTAAAATAAAATATTTGGGAGGGGAAAAAAATATCAGTATTTTATTACTATTTGTCTAAGGAGATGTAATGTGAGGCCAACTTTTTGGGCACACCAGGTTTGATTTTCTAAGGCATGATCTCACAAGTATGAGAGATTTTATTTCAATGAGCTCAGTTTCTAGAATCATACCTAAAAGAGGAGTAGATTAATAGGTGTCAGGCATTTTAGTAGGTTTTTTCTGACCCTTGTAGACAGACTTTTTCAGAAGAGCTGAGCCCTCAGCAAGGTGAGGTCTTGTAGAAATCAGAAGCCAATTAAGTATGCTGAACCCTTCTGAAAATGAGAGCACTTCTTTCAGATACCTGCACTCAGTTTCTGCTTCTGGGAAGGGGAAGCATTAATAACAAGCTAAATCACCATTAATGAAATGATCAGCAAATGACATCTATCAAATGCTTTTAGATTCATAGATGCTAAGTAACATTCAAACAAATAATTTGTGGAACTTGCCTGCCAAGGGTAAAAATGTGTGTGGAGGTAACCTTCCAAAATTTGTGCCACAGAAAAAGCTGCATCCATCAAATCCAGAGCAATTTGCAAGATGAATGCTCACCAGTGTGTATGGGTTTAAGGAAGAAGAGGTAGTTGCTAATGTAACTAGGGCACTTACTTACATGTGGCACAACTTTTCAAGTCTACAGGCACAAAAGCTCAAGAGAGGTAGCAAAGCAAAAGCAACAGGACAGGTGTTCAAAGGCAGACTTTCAAAAGGGCACATGCTGATCTGAATGGTCTGCTGAATTTGGGGGGGGGGCAGAGTTCAGGGGATGTTTACATTCAAGCGTGGGCATTTCTGTACATCCCCAAATGAAGCACTTACATGAACACAAATGGGCAGATTTGAGATCATTGGTGTTGAGTGGCATGCAGCTATGTGGGGCACAGGTGCAATCAGATCAGGGCTCAGCAAGGATTCACTGCTGGAGTAACTCTTAGTCCGCAGCTTAAACAGAAGAGAGAGCAGAGCCCATCTCATCGTTGCCTTCTGTGTTGGGTTAAACAAGACCAGATTTCAGACCTCTTGTAGTAGGTAAGAAAAATAAATGATGTCTTCCATGATACTTCTGATAAAGAAGTTTCTTTTCTTTCTCCCTTATCAGTAAGTCTGATATTTTGTGCGCAGTGGATGCCTGTGCAGTGTAGAAAGGCACATTTGCTGCTCCCAGTCTTTACCATGAGTAGCTCATCAAGTGTGAAAACCTGTAAATGGCTGCTGGTGTTTCAAAGCAGAAACTGTCCTTTGAAAAAAACAATGTTCCCCAGGCTGGTATGAAATAGTTCCCTGCAGAAAAAGTGTAATGGTCCTTAAGAAAGCAGGGATGGCAACTGGAAAGCAGCAGAGGGAGAAAAGCACTGTGCAGAGAGACCTCAAGGAAGAACGTCTGGTGGTCACTCATGCCAGCAATGCCACTGCTTTGTTTGTGAGGAGTCAGCCCTCTTAGCTAAAGAAGGTGATTTCATTCTAAAGCAGAAGCTGCTGCTCAGAGCTGCAGTCCCCAGTGAGCCAGTATTTCTTAAGAAACGGTTGAAACTGTCAGTATTTTAGGAAAGCTAAAGGTATTGCAGCCATTTCCTATCAGATGATGTCTCTTAAGTATGCAGGCTAACAGGACTGTGCTGAGCAGATTAGGTTAAGTACTAAACCTGACTTCATTAATGCTGATGGAAACACAGCTCAGTATTCTGTGTGAAATTCTGTTTGGAAGGGAAATCTTCTAGGTAAGAACGCACCAGTTTAGAACTGCTGAATCTGATACTCTTGTAACAGAACACGTTTCAGAAGCCAGTGTCAAGAAGCAGAAAGGTTCCAGTCCTGTAAAAGCAGATTCATAATTGACTGGTGGCCTTTGTTTCTGCTTTTTAAATGAGTTTCCATCAGAAAACTGTAAATACACGTGGCAAACTAACTCTCAGGGGTCTTGAGGCAAGTAAGTGTTCAGTCATTCCTTCCAGGTTAGTTATTCTGATTAAATAGTGAATCAAGTAATCATAATTTATCTATAACCTGATGTATTTCTGGCTTGCAGTACAGAACTGCAACAGAGAGCTCAGAAAGTAACCTTGTTGCCTCAGCAGTACAGGGCTCCCTGATGATTCTTGTACACTAACAGGGTAATAATAAACAGAAATGCCTTTTGAATTACAAGTTCCATTGGAATCACAGGGGGAAGGTCAGCGTTTGCCAAATTGAAGAAGACAAAACTGGCATGAAAGGAATTTTATGTTCAAGCTTCTCAGAGGGGATTAGAAGTGCTTTCTTAATAGTGACTGAAAGGAAGCTGGGATGGTGTCACAGAACGTACAGACTTTGCCCTGCTTATGCACACATACACAGAGAGTCACCACACACAGCATCACCAGGAGCAAAGGCATAAAGTTGCTGCAATGTTTGAGGGGGTTTTAAAATACATTTTTTTCATCCTTCATCTCCACATGCTAAATATATAATAAGATACCTTGTTTTCTTGCCCTGTAGACCCACATGACCAAAATGAGGGACATTAGTAAGTGTTAGAAAAAGTATTCAAGTGTGAAATGAATTTCTCAAACATTAATAAGTATTTCTAGAACCTCAGTTTCATAATTTGACAGTTCCACAGTTAATAAATCACAGCAAAAGGAAAGTGTGATAACAGCAGAGCAAAAGGAAGCCTGGATCTATGAAGTGCAACTGAGGGATAAGTGAAAGAAGCATGCTGATGACCCTGAGTTTACTTTTGGGGGTTCTGAGCTTTCACTCAATTAAATTCATTCCTCTGCTCTAAAGACCTTTTATGTGCCTTTACCTTCATTCCAAACTGATTTTTCTTGTAGTTCAGCTCCTTTGCCAAGTTATTTCCATGATTTAAGGAGCACTGATTAAAAAAAAAAAAAAACAGAGAGAGAGAAAAAAAATAGAAGTAGTAATGTGGAGATGAAAGGAGTGAAAGGAGCATCCACACTAGATTCAAAAGGCTTTTCTAAAGAGGTGGGTTGATTTTAATTAACTTCCTGAATGAAACAATTCAGGTCTGGAGCTGGCAATCTCCAATAATCACTCCTTGGCCTCTGGATGAAAAAGGGAGTCAATTACACAAAACAATGCACCAAAAAGGCAGTCAATGGAAGGAAGTAGTTATGTGTATTGTGGCAGTGCACACGTTTAGAGAGGCTCAGCATCCATAGGTCCAAAAGGAGATTAGTCCCCACCGCAGTAGACACTAAGTACACACTGGAAGAGACAGCCCCCTTACTCCAGAGCTTATCTTCTCTGCAAGACTAGTTCCTGTTTATATGTTTTGAGCATTTCCCCTAATTCAAGCCCTATATGCACACAGAGAGCCTTAACTTTGCTGTGAGTTGTCCCAGGAGTACCACAAACCACAGCTCCAGTTGCCCAACCACCATGTGACCAATGTGACCATTCTGTAACATGAACATTGCTTAGCATCACTGGGCTGCTCCTGCATCCCTAAATCCTTCCCTCTATCCCCCCTTTTGTGTGTTCTGAAAAGAGATGGCTTAGACCACAGTTTCCCTAGGAGGAATTCATACAGAAACTTGAGGAAACATGCAGGACCTTAAGCAAGAAAGATCAAGAAGGAGAGAATAAAGGTGGTGCAGAGAGAGAATGACTTGCCAAAGCTCCTGATAAGAGGGGAATATGCAGATATCTGCTCAGTTCTGCTCTTGCCATAACAGGGTCCTGCTCTGTTGGGACCACTACCTGCTGCCATGACTTGTGTAAGCCATGGTAATAGGCAGGCTGGCAAGCTGTGTGAAAAGGGAGCATCAAAGCAATAGGAACATGGGAAAAAAGCATTCAGCTGGAAGAATGAAAAATATTCTCAGGCCCTGCCCAGCTCTGACAAAGATGGTTTCTCATCAAAGGGCTTCAGGATTTGATGTGCCACTCTTGCAGGCTTTCCAATTCCTGCAATTTCCATAAATCTTGGAAAGACTTAGGCCCTTGTTCTAGACACTGTGGTTATTGTTCAAGACCTATAGCTATGCCTTTGTTTTATTAGGTATTGAAATGACCTGCTAGGCATCTGCAGACCCAGTACGGATTGGGGTTATGGAAACACTGGAGCTCCTCTGTGCCCTGTATTGGCAGAAGGGAATAGTGCTGAGTAAAAGGGAAGCTGGAACAGCTACCAAAGATGAGATTAAGCAGGGAGAGAGAACTTGAAAACAAATTAACTTGAAAACGTCACTTTTGTTTTCTGTTGCATGACAGGTTGAGGGGTGCCCCTGTCTGTTTCTAAAAGACAGAGGTAGAAGTTTTGCTGCTGTTACTTTCTTTAGCTGGCATATGAAGGGTTTCCTATAGCCATCTGCTCTGCAGGGACAGTTTGTGTTCACTTGATTTCTTCTGTGTTGCAACTAGAGACAGAATCACAAGGGCTGAGCATTAGCCATACAATAACGTATGGTTTCTCATAGCAGTACCAGTGTATGCTGGATTGGTTTCTCTAGGAAACTAACACAGCCTTAGAAGTCTGGAGCTCTCTTTCTGACAATCCCTTCTGCTCTCCCAACAGAAACACCAATTTAACTCTGCCAGCCATCACTGTCCGTAGTCTAGACAGAACCTGAATATTTGCTGTCAAACATAATAAAAATGAAGTGAAATTATAGCAAAGCAGATCCAGAGACACAAACCCAGTTGCCTTCTCTCAGCAGTTCACCTTTCCCCCTCCTTGTCCTTCCCCTGCAACAAAGCACCCTCACCCTTTACAAACACACATGCTCCAAAGGCCATAGCTTAGCAATATCTGAACTCAGCTGAGTAAAGGAATTTTTTTGTCTCTCTTTGGTCTTAATTTTCTGTAAGTCCTGGTCTAAACTTAATACCATGCTCTGGCCAGCAATGCTTTAAGACAGATTTAGTTCACAGCAGGGTGACACATCATCACTTCAGACATACATCTATGCCACTGCACCTCCAACTTACCCAGCAAAGCTCCTCTGCTGCTGCTGAGCAGAGAATGTGAGCCAAGAGGACTGTGCTAAAACTGCTTGGTGGTTTTCTGCTGGGAGAAAGAGAAAACCCTTGTGATGGAGTTCAGAGTCAGACCTCTGTCACCTGTCAGTTCCACTGACATTAAGGTGTTAATTTTGGGTTAGCATTTGGTTTAGGAAGGCATCCTCAACCAGGCAAACACATTGGTTTAAAAAGATATTTATGAAAGGTTGCTCTGGAGTGCCTGTTTTTGTGGATGCAATTCAGATCAGAATCTGAGCCACTGACTCTGAGCCCAGAAGGCAACAACTGAATAGTTTAACCAGCAAGGTAACCTCTGTGGTAACAAAATAAAATTGGTTTTAAAAGTGGGATTTCCTTTACCAGTCCTTTTCTCAGCAGAATTAGTGAGTTGAACAGCAAGCAGAAAGGGGCTACAGGAGGAGTAGGGGGGCTTCAGGGTGGGGCACATGTCCCTTTGCTTCATTCTGAGTCACCTGATCTATGGATCTAGCAAAAGAAAATATGAGATGCTTGAAAAATGAATGAAAGGGATCCTGAATGGGAGGAAGAAAAGCTCGGGGTAAACAGCTTAAGTCAATCTATCCAAATGTCACGTGTAAGGATGACTCTGCTCTGCTTAATGACAGGAGAGCAAGAAAGGTGAGGGGGAGAAAGGGACCCTTTTGAAGGGCTGTTGTTCTAATGTACCTGTGTTTATTTTAAAAGCTTTTCAAGGAGGGAGGGAGGGAAGCTACTGTCTCCCAGTGATAAAAATGGAGTGATTGAAGACACCATTTGGGGGCAATCTGTTCTCTGTCTCTACAGTTGCCCACAAAATTCCTGCTATGCAGGTAAAGTGAGCTGAGAGGGAGGTGAATGGGGAGAGAGGGCTAAGGTCAGGGCTCCTGGGGTCTATTTCTGGTTCTGACACTGACTGCATGCGTGGGCAAGCCACGTGAAAGTTCAGTGCAAGCACCTAACTGGCAAGTGGGGACAACAGTCTTCCCCCCACTTATAAGACAGGGGAGCAATGAGGTTTAAGGAGTGCTTGCCAAACAGATTGGTTTCCTGGGTAAGAAGTGGCTCAGGCACATAAATATCTGGTAGCTGAAGCAGATCAGCGTGCAGAGCTGGATCCTTACGCAAGGAACTCTAATGTCTGTAACATACCTGTTCCTGTTCCTATTAGACATGGTGGGTGAACATCTGCAGCCACCACCTCTCTGTTCTGTGGCAAATAGCATCATGGTTTATGGCTTCTCTGTTACAAATGGATTCTTGCTCAGTGTCTGCTATGAAATGGTTTCAGGTTCGAGTCTACCGTGCTGTGTGTGAGCTAGTCTGTTTCAGAAGACAAAAGCTTTTGCTTCAGCTGCTGTCATGTACAGACACTGTAGCCTTGCTCTTGTGGAGAAAGCTGGCTGTGGAACATCTCCCTGCAGGTTGCTGAAGATAAAGGGATTCTTGGTTTTAGTTCCAGGAGATTGTTCTGCCAGAAGTTCAGAGTCAGTTCCAGCACTCACTGACCCCTGCTGTCCTCACACACCTCAAAACAGCCCTTATTTAGCAGAGAGGAAAAATCTCTTTCTGTCTCTCTCCCTCCTGTGCTCTCTCCCTGCTGTAATGTCCTTTAGGAACAATGACATATTCTCACTGCTTCTCCTATGCCCTTCCATTGAGATGAAAAGCTAGGGCCAGATTTGTTTTTGCTGTCATTCCAAATGAAGCCAGAAGAGTTATTCTGGGAATCATCTGCACTCTGCACTTTACCTAAACAAATTTGAAAGGACAGGTTTTTGAATGCAACTGATCCTGCAAGGTATACAGGGTCTGCAGTCAATGAGAGAGAAGGACACTCACAGCTCTGCTGCAGGAGACTGGGCTTTCTCACAGCACATGCAGAATGGGTCCAAAACTCTTTTCTCCTCATGTTTTGTGGTGTGATCAAATTAGTCCTAAGGAACAAAGAAGAAGAGAAGAGAGAAAAGAAAAGAAAAAGAAAAGAAAAGAAAAGAAAAGAAAAGAAAAGAGAAAAGAAAAGCATTAAATCAAAACATTTTGAGGACATGAGGCCAAATCTAGGAATGAGGATTTCTAGACACCATTCCTAAGCCAGTCCCCAGCAAACCTGGTGACAGAAGGATCAGATTTTGAGACACACATAGCACTCTGACTGTGCTCAGCAAACTGAGCTGCTTTACAAAGCTGATCATTTTTCTGGGTGGCTAAATAGGAATTGAGCTCTTAAAAGGAAAGTGCCCAAAGACTTTGAACAAGTTATTTCATATTCATGCAGAAAATCCTTGTCACTAGTGTTCCCTTTTGGCTTGTGGCTCCCAGCCCAGTGTTTTAATGTGGCTTTCTCAGTGTGGCAAGAGTCACCTTACAGCAACTCTAAAAACTCTAGAATGCCTCACTACTGTCACTGCTGTGCAGAGGCACCTGGGATGAATTCTGGCCATTCAGGTAGGTGACACAGATGGCCAGGTTTCAGAAGGGCACCTGGTAAAGGGGAGAAGATGAGAGAGGAGATGATAGACAAATTACCGATAGACAGCATAAATGACAGACAGAATAAGGAAGGGGAGCTTGAACTTCCTACAGAAGGAGAACAAGGAACTTTGAAGGATCATAGGTGGAAAAGAGTAGCTTCTATGAGACAGAGGAAGACATCATCAGCATAGAAGCCATCTTGTTCTGCAAGCTGGTGGTGGGTGGAATTTTGGTAAGCATCTTTTTCCCTAGTGACTGCCATGAGAGCAGAGGAATTGCTCTTGGGAACACAAGGCAGTTCACCAGCACCAGGTCAGATTATCACAAGCAGACAAGGCTGGTTCACTAATACTGGAGTTCACTGCTACACATAAGAATTTTCTCCTCTTTTCTATCATTGATAGTAAATGAACACAAAAATTTCTAGAAATAAGCCTGAATGCTGTCTCAGAGCCAAGACAAGCAAGGGCAGCCCAGCAAGACTTTGGCTGTGCTGGGATGGTGTTGAGCACCAGCCTCAGAGCAGAACTCCTGAACAAGCAGAGCCAAGGCTCAGCAGATCAGAGCAGCCAGGAAGTTTAGTTTGGTTTAGGCTTTACATCCAAGTTTCCTTTTTTCTGGCTCACCATTGGAATTAGCTGCAAAGGGCAAAGAGTCACAGATTCTGACCCCTACAATATTTCTCCATGTGAGTTTGGCTCTTTGTCCTTGAGGATCTTTGGCTGTCCCTAATGGAGCTGCAGCCCAAGAAGGGAGACAGATGGTACTGATGGGCTGAAATTACACTCAGCTAAGTGCAAAGCTATAACTGCTATTTGTCATTCTAACATCACTGATTTGTCTAGAGAGAAAAACAAATAACTTGTTGGGGGAGTAAGCAACTGACTGGCTGTGGCCAGGCCAGATTGGAAGTGGGTGGAAGGCTCAGCATACAGAGACCCAGGTGCCATCAGCACTCGAGGGAGGCTATTAGGATGTCATTTCAGTTTCTTTCTCTGTCTGTCTCTCTTTCTCTCTGCTTGCTGTGGAGGTGGAAGGTGCATGTGTTGTGAGGTGAACTGGGGAGTGAAGATAAAAATCTGTGGTAAGGAAATGCTACAGCTTTATCTCTGGTCTTTGATGTGGCAGGACAAATTAATTGATAACAGAACCAGCCAAAGCAGATGTGGTCATGGCCTCCTGAACTGCCCTATTGCAAGGAAAGGGCCTAGCAACATCAAAGACAAAGGTCAGCCAGCATTCCCCAAGCACAGAAAGACAAATCATGACAGGCAAATAGCTCAGGCTGCCATTGGAAAGGGATTATTGCCACAGAAGATGATGTCTGCCACATGGGCACCCTCCCAGTCAGCTGGACTCAGTGGCTTCTCTTCTCTGCAGGTCCTTTATGCACCCAGAGGCAGAGTTTGGGCATGATGTTTTTCTGCCAAAGTGACTGCTACTTTGCACAGTAGTAGCACAGGAGAATTAAAGCACAAAGCAGAACCCAAGGAACTGGCCAAAGCCCATACAATGGAGTTAGAAAATCCACCTCAGCTAGTTTGAGTCTTCTGGTAGCCATGTCTTGTGAACCTACAGTAAGCCTATCTTCTCACTTCCTGCAAGCAGTAAAAAGATTGGGATTCCAGTCCCCACTCCACCTTTTGCTGACTCTATGCCTCCAGCAAATCAGTTCCTCTCTTGTCTCTGACCTTCTTTGTAAAATGGAGGTGACAAAGAAGGCCACTCTGAGACCTCCAGAGCTAATAGCACTCCAGATAAAATTAGTATTTTGTATCTAGGATTATTTGTTTCTACCATTTCCTTCATTGTTTTCTCTGAGTATCTTTGTTTTCCTAACATGTTCTTCATCCATAACAAACATTTCAGAACTCCCTGAATGCTAAACACTCATGCCAAAAGAACTGACTGCACAGCATCTCTCAGGTTGGTTTCTTTGTTCCCTATTTCTCCATCTGGGAGCAGAAATATTTGTCCTTCAAATACTGTGTCCTTCAAAGCTGAAACCCCCACACCCCTGGCAAGCAGATATTAACTAACTTGTGTTGCATGTGTTCCCTTTTACCACAGTACTGAAGTCCTTACAGACATTCCTGTATCCATCCTGGCATCCCCACACAGCACCAGCATGCCATGGTAACACCAGCACATTACTGATCCCTTTTTCTTCACGTGCTGCCCAGGTGTTTGCCCAAGCTATGCCTCAGTTCCTTGTCAGAAGGAGACCCTGGCATTCATCTCATGCCTCTGCCCACTGATTTTCTGCTGGTAAGAAGGCCAGCAGGCCAGAAAATGCCTGACATAAGATGCTGGCTAGAAGGGAGCCAAGAAACCTTCCAGCCTAGTTCCTAGACATCTCAGGACACAGGTCATGTAACAGAAAGCAGCTGCCCCACACTTGAAGTGTAATTGGAGTGCTTAAATGACTGATCCACCCTCACCTAGGAAACTGCAGCATACTGAGGTCTCTGATCACATATTCAAGGACTTAAGACAGGGCTCTGGCTACCATTCTAGCATTCACATGAGTAGAGCTGCTACACAGGACACAGACTATGCCATAATCTGGGAATTGATTTCTTTTCACTACAGTAAGACGGTTCAGCAGCAGATCTTGGTGTTCTCAGGCATCCCAGGAGAGCTGCACAGCACAGGCTAGCAAGAGATGCTCAGTTGTTCCACTTTTGAGTGTCCTTGTGCCCATTATAACACTGTAACAAAAATAACCAGAAGCGGGTGTGTGTTCCCAGCAGGCATCTGTGATTCACAGCAAACTGTAAAACCCAGGGTGTGACATAGATAAAGGCATCTGAAGCCCCAAGACACAATCCTGGTGTCTGAGTGCACCCTGGACCACGTCACCAGCAAAGAGAGGACTGCAAAAGCTTGCCTCCCATAGTGTGCAACAATAGCTCCGTGGGACAGGTCACATTTGTAAGCAGCTGGATCCTGCCCTTCTCCTCCAAAGAAACTTAAAGGAGAGAGCAGAAAAGTGGGAAAGGTCTGGGAGACATTCTGGGCAATGCTCTCCAAGGCAGCTAAACTGTGGTACCCAGGGCACTGCAGAGACAGGAGGATGTTAGCTGTCCCCTGCAGGCTTGAGAGTCCTCTGGGCAAGGGAATCTCTGGATCACAGTGTGATGCCTATTTGGATGTTTGTTTGTTTGTTTGTGTGTTTACTGAAGACAAGGGTTGACCAGCTTTTGTTCCTCTTCCCCAGGGTAACCTTGCAGACATGGGAAGTTACATTGCAGGGAAAAGCTGGAGCAGAGGGGTTAATAAATGTGTCACACCAGAGAAACAAAGCAGCCAGTGGGATGTCTGCAGACAGAAGAGGCTGAAAACTGAGCCCTAGTGGTTTCAGGGGAACACTCCTGTTTACAAAAGTGAGAATCTGATTTATTTTTCTGATTTAAAATCAGTGTAACTGCAGGAGAGTTAGACCCAAGGAGCACAGATGTGGCAAGTCTGAGGAACAGGGGAACCAGTGAATATGCAGCTTCAATGTGAGAGAAAGAACCAGGCTGGGCCATGAGCACACACACCAGGAAAGCTGGCCCTTGGTCTCCAAGTGACCCTGGTCCATCTCCAGTTTCCCTTTGCTGTGAGGGTGGGAAAGTGAGATTGATGCTTTTCTGGAAAGCAATGTGACAGGCACTAAGTGTAAGATTGTGAGACAGCTGTGGGAAGTATGGAGAGGTCTCTTGGAATCATAGATACAGAAACAAGGAAAGATTTTGTCAGCTGAATTCAAGGACTGGGGAAGAAAAGGCATTCTGACATGCTATTGCTGCTGAAGTCCCCTCCCTAGAGAGGTCTGGTGAGGGCATTCCTCAGTGCCCACACTTTATCTGAACTACTCCACATGCCTCAATCCTAATCCAGCACAGGAGAGACTCATCCTATTGTGTTAAAATCAAATGTACTTACAGGTAAATGTCATTCTGCCATAAAAAGAAAGGAAACCACTTAACTTTCTGTTTCTTTGTCTCCCTCCCTCCATAATAGTTCTTGTCAATTTACATTATTCATGACTAGCAGAGCTACCTTAAAATGTATCTTTCAATGGAATACAGTGCAAGCAGATTTCTCTGTGGGCAGGGTAAAACAAAATACTAATTACAATACACAAGGATAGTGCTTATAACAAAATATTATTTCCATAGAAAGACTTCTGTGGCAGGAATACATACTGCAGCAGCAACAAAAAATACCAGGGAAGAAAAACATCTCTTCTGGCATATTAGGTTCTGTCAATTACACTGATAGCTTCATTGTCTAAATAAACACTGTGTGTAGATAAAATATGACCTGCAAAGTGAATCCTTAGATTGTCAGGATAAAGCAAATCAACTTTCCTCTGTCTTTATGCCTCCCACCAGACACATGAGCAGACTCCTCCCTGTGTGGGCACTCCAAGTGCGAGCACCTGGCAGGATCATCTATTCTTGTAGCTGAGGTTTGGTAGTTTATGATAATCTGACAAAATTGCAGCAGGCCACTTCAGACATTTCCCCCCTCTCTTTTCAGCAATACAACAGTTGACATTGTGTCTTTACAAGAGCATCAGGCACAGGGAACTGGAGTTTGCAATGTAGGATGCTGAACTTGACTCTGTGTATGTATGTGCCTGTGCATCACATGGATGCAGTTCCTCCAGAAGGTAAGCACCCAGCAGTGCAGCCACCCTATCCTAAATCAGTGAATAGAAAACCTAAAGGGAAGATTTTTCTGCTGTTACAGCAGAGCTTCTGCTAGCTTTTCTGGTAGATTTTTTCTGCTCTAAAAGTGAAGTAAATACTGGATTAAGATACCCAGTATATCAGGCACCAAAACTTGTGCAAAGTGCAGAGGAAACACAAAACTATCTAACAGCCTAATTCAGGCTAATCCTACCCTCCAGAGCCAGAGCGATAAATATTAAGATGATAGAGTTGACATAAAATAACTGAAGTTAACTCCCTAACTCACAGCTCCAAGTGAGTCCAAAATACAGCTGCCAGTGTGCAGAAGAGAAGGTGACAGGGAGATATTCTCTTCCAGCCTTGATTAGCATGTCCTACAGATCACAGGCCACACTATGGCAAATACCTGACGCAGACAAAACTCTGAAGTGAAAATACACCTGGAGAAGAGTTTGGATTTTGCTGCACTGTGTGGAAAACAATAACCCATGCTGTCACTTGCCTACCTCCAGCTACTCTGTAAAACTTTTGGGCAATGTTTTTGCTGGAAGAGGTCCCTCCCACGTTACTACAGAGTCCTGGTGAACCCCTGCTTATTTATCTTCCCCAGGACTGTGGTGACCTTTCTGCAGGGTGGAAATGCTTTCAGAAACTATTAATCTCTCATCCGGGGGGGTAGAGAGGGTCCATGGAGAGAAAGGCTTCCACAATCTTCCTCATCCCTGTCAACAAAGATCAGAGCCTGAAACTAGGTTTCTTGTTTGGCAATGTAGAGGAATAAGCACAAAGCTATTACAAGGCAGGGCTCTGTAGAGAGGAAGGGCTGAGAAACACAAAATGGAAAAGCAATGCTGCTCAGTAAATATTGATAGATGTTCCCTGTACTCCCTCTACCTCTGCTGCACAGCAATCCCCTTCTCCACTGCCTTTCCCATTGTCACTCTCTAGACTAGAACATTACTTCACCTTCTGGCTGTTTAATTTAAAGCAGGTTTCTGCATTTGCTCTGCAAAGTGAAGAGGTAAAAGAGATGGTGGGAAACTATCCACTCAAGACTTTCTGCTCAAGGACAACAGCACAAATGTAACCTCAGCTTACTGCATGAAATGAGGTGAAAGGTTTTGTCAGAGCTGATCAGCGTTCATTTCACTAGTACTGACTGCCCATTTTGGTAGAAAGATCAAGGGCTGAATGCTGAATGGAAGGATGGCTAAACTAACCTTTCTTCCCAGGAGATGATCATTGTAGGTCAGGCTTGAAGCACATTAGCCAGGTATTCTAAGGGGAAGCAATGCTGAAACTCCTGCTGTGCCTGCTTGGCAGATAAAGAATTTCCAGCTCTGGGGCAGACAGATCAGCAATGTGTTTATGTTAAGAAATGTCTGTGAGATTTGCTAACGACTCCAAGTACCTTGGGGCAGGGACCGCAGACTTTCATGTGTTTAGAAAGCATGCAACTCAGCAGAGCCCTGGTCCTGAACAGGGCAGCCACAGGTCCCTACAGCACAGGTAGGAACTGCACAACAGTGCTGTGGGCATGCACATGCAGCAGAGGAGCAGGACAAGTTCAGCACTACAGCCCTTAGACAGGCTTCAGTGCTAAATGGACTATCCAATTTTCTCCTGCTAAGCAAGGTAGCTTCTCCCCAAACACAGAGAGAGGTGTTGTTTATTAGAAGTCCTGGAAGAGAGCTGTGGGTTGAGCTCAAGTCTGTTTGTCAGAAACTCTCAGAGTGAGTTCAGTTCCTGCTTTGCCACAGGTTTGGTTCTTAACCAGAAGGAAAGAACTTGGGATGGGATACTCTGAAAATGTCCAAATTACTTAAGACCAAGAGAAGTGGCTGAAGCCTGGTATGCTTCTAAGCTTCTTGCTCTCAGAGCAGCACACCTCTTCTCTTTGGATAACATCCATAAAACTGAACTGAAAGTCCATAGAACACCACAGAAAGGTGTTGTGAGTTTCAATTCCATTGCTTTTGCAAAGCACTAATATAAACACTGTCACTCTGTGGTAGCAAGAGAGTTATGTGAGGTGAAGGAACAAGATTGTCTCACTAGATAGCTTTCAGTCAGCCACCTATGCTTTTGCCATGCAAAGTCGAGGTGGAACTCCCCTTTCTGCTACCCCTCCCTATCATAATGTCATTCTGGCTTCTGCCAACTTCCCTCCTTCAAATTAAACAGGTTCAAATGTGGAAACTTCCCTTGGACAAGGTATTCATGGATCTGTTTTGGGTTGGGCAGTATGTGAGTCTAGTGTGCTGTCAGATACAAGAGGGAAGCAGAGGGACGCATTGCTGCTCAGAGTTTATATGGACAGCAAATTTATCCTGGCTTCAGGAGGTCCTGCTTTGTCTGCCCCCTCTCCATCACAATTAGACACATCAAAGAGCTGACCTGTCATCTGAAATGGCAAGATGCCTAATATTTATATTAGAAGGAGTCAAGCCCCAAGCAAAGAAAGATCAAGAAGATGATGGCCAATGTGAGGGGGGAGATTGAAAGTCTGTCTGTGGACCCCAAGGAAGCTGGAGTGATGGAAAGTGCACAGGCAAAGAGGAAAAGGCAATCACCCTTCCCATTAAAATCCCCAAGGATGGGAGTTTTGTCTGGCTTTGTATTAATCAAGGATAAAAAACCAGACAACTCAATGAGACAAGGGGAACTGTACTGAGAAGAAAAGGACAGGGAAAAGCTGGGGGTCACTGGGGGATGGGTGCACACAGGAAGAAAGAAAACAATGACTAAAAATTTAACTACGAGGTGCTTAAAGGAAACAAAAATCCCCCCAGGAGCAGGGAGTGTTCTGAAGGCAAGACTGGCTTTACTCACCCCTCGACCTAAGCAGCAGGCTTTCTTCAAAGCAGAGACCTACTCAAATATGCTTATGCAAAGAGGTTTTAATGCTTTTATTGACAGCACTTAGCAACTATGGCTTTCCTGAACCTCAGCTTGCCTAAGGTGAACATTGCGTAGGCTTAATTTCTTCCTCTGCTCAGAGGTACTGTCCTTCAGTCCAGGCCATGCTGGGCATGAGCTGGCTGCAGAGGAGGGAAGCTTCTCACCCACCTCTGGGGCTTTGAACCAGGAATTCTGCAGCTGTCCCTACCCATCTCTCCCACAAGGAGCAGATCTCAGTCAAACCCATCCTGATCAGCCTAGGGCAATAGATGGTGTCAGTGTCAGAGCCAGGATTAAAACTCCAGTGGTTTTTGGCTGCCAGTCTGATGCTCGAATCACTAGACCACACCTCTCATTATAAAATAATTGTCTGATTTTCCCTTTGAAATCAAAGCTGTTTACAATTATATGGGAGAGAGCAAGAAAATGCAATCTGGGATGGTTCTCTTTAAAAGAATTTGCACCTTTTCATGTTAAATTTCAGCTTTAACAAGTCCTGTGTGTGCAGTTGGTAGGGGACTCTCTCTAATCACTTCTTTCCCCTTCAGTTTGACAGTAGGATTTCGTGTCCTTTTTGGAGAAACTCTCCAGATTGAGATGAATTCATGTATTTTTAACTTACTGAGAACTGCTGATTGTGAGGAATATGAAATGTCACACTTTGAACAGAACATAAATGTCTGCTGCTAAATGAGTAGCTGAGGACTGGCTATGGCTATCTTATGGATTCGTAAGTGTTGCATAGCAGCAAGGTATTTGATGAAATAGTTCAAGACAAGCTCTTAACACCATAAAAAACAAGTATTGAGCATGTGTTTCTCTATGAATTAGGCCATTTTCTGTTGCTACTAATGGAACAGTAAAATTGTGACCAATTAAGCACTCATAAGCAGTAAACTCCTGAGCAGCCTAACCTACAGAGTGCTTCCAACTTCCATCAAAATCCACACAACTACTCCAGCATTGCAAGTTGTGCAAGTAGTGAAATACTGACTGAATTAGTCCTTATTTGGTAACAGAACGGGGGACACCACCCTTGGAGGCATCAGACAGAGTTGCATTGAAACTTGTTAATACTGAATATCTCCCTGCTTTCTTCTATGAAGTTTCAGGAGGGGTTTTTGATACATTGAGCCTAAGCTAGATAAGGCTAACATCAGCAGGAGTCTTTCCCTCAAGTTTAAGGGACTTTGGACTGGGTCCTGGATACTTCAAGAGCTGCAGATGAGTCTGTATCGT
Organism: Galbula dea; assembly: GCA_013399015.1. Lineage (NCBI taxonomy): Eukaryota > Metazoa > Chordata > Aves > Piciformes > Galbulidae > Galbula > Galbula dea. The sequence continues at coordinate 200,000 of VWZX01007837.1, forward strand.
AGTCAGCCTTCATATTTAGATGATAATGTATATTGCTCATGGTTATTATGAAAATGATTCCAATTAGAGATACCAGATGCTGTGATATGAGGTAAGCTAAGGAAGCTGTCCTTAGCTAAGAAATCACATGCAGACCTATCATTAACAAAAAATGGCTGAAGCTGTTGGTATTTAAGACTGCACATCAATATTAGTCGCTAAAAGCTGTGTAATATGGTTTCCCTAATATTTTATAACTCAACTCAGCAAGAAGCTGAAGATGTAAAAATGGTGTTTCCAATATTGTCCTTCCTTCAAGTTAATTGCACTTCTTGTATGTTTCATGGCATCTCCATTTCTAGACACATATTATTTCATTAAGCTACCTATTAAAGCAGAAAATCAAAACGAAACAAATGTGTTCTCTGTGCAGTGCCTTTGAGTTAACACTGTTCCTGGAACTTTGCAGTTCCCTTCCCTGTGGAAATAGGCTGTAGACACACATGGCTAGGTGACATTTTATTGTTGGTGACTCCAGAGCCAATGCACTCCCTGACAAGCCTGGCTGAGGAATGAGAAGAGGAAGGGTGAAAAGGAAGGGTCAGTTTAACCCCAAAGAGTCAATGTGCTATGTATTTCTTTTTCTTCTTATGCTCTATTTTGGGGAACAAGCTTTTTTCCAGGCTCTGCCAGGGCTGGGGTGACATGTGTACAGCCTCATCCTCCTGGGTGGCGTATCACAAGTGTGTTGACACCGATCATGATAACCACATTTTGTTCTGGTGTTCAGCATAATGGCAATGATGTAACCTTAGATAGTGCTGTATTGTAATTACACAGTTGTGCCAGTTATTACATAGTTATAACACAGATCAGCTTCTTGATCAGATATGCCCAGGAGCTTCTTTTGCTGTACACCTAATGCAGGAACAGAAAACTAGATCCCTAATTAACTTTGATTGAACCTTGATTAGATAAGGGAGTGGGGCCAGTAGGCACCAAGCGGGCGGGGAAGCCAGCCCGTGTGTAGATATGTTAAGTGTGTAGGCACCATCCTGACTAGTCACAGGAAAGAGAAAGGAAACTCCCTTTTCAGGAATTGATACCTCCCGACAAGCACAAAGGAATTAGCCCAGACTAGCCCTCCCAAATTCGAGAAACCTCTTCCCTTCCCCATCTAGCAATGCCCCCACCCTATTAAGATGAGATTCTCAAGCAATTCACCTCGGGAACAGACAGATTTCTATCATTCTCTTGTGCCATCACAGGAGGAAATTGCAGAGAGAACTTGGTACAAAACACAATTATTCCTTGCTCCTTTTTTTCTGCTGAAGGTGCTGAATTGTTAGTGCTGCACAACTAAAGTTCATTTGGCCTGTCAACTGTTTCCTTGAATACAAGGTTTGATAAAGGGGTGAAGTAACTATCTGGTGGACAGCTGAAACCCAAAGAGCAACCGGTGGACCTGAGTAGAACACAGAATAATTTTGCTCATGAGACAGGAGATGTGCAGGTGTCATCTCACTTCTCCAGAGCTGCACTGGCTCTACAATAGTTGATTTTTGCATCCAAATTTTAGCATGTTTGGTGATGCTACAGACAAAACCCCCAAATTCAGTGTGGTACAACATGTATTATCAAGAGTAGAAGTGTACATTAGACCTCCAAAGTTTCGGTGACTGTATGTATTGTTTTAGGAATCATTAATTGTATAAACTCAACAGGGGCTGTAGGTGGTTTAGTTTCTCTTAAAATCTAACTACTACTATTCACCTTATCTACTTTGAACAAATAAATCAGTAAAAATTGTGACAGTCTGGAAAACCTTCCTTAACCAAGAGAGCCTGATTTTTTTTCATGCAGTATGCTGTCATATGAATCCCTAACCTGTTTTACAGAGTTGTCTTTGCCAACATTCATTACTGCATGTGAAGACATTTAGAGCTCTTGACCACAGAACATCAGAAAAGTGCAAGTATTACCGAAGAGTGCTCTCAGCTGCCGTGGCATTTGGTACTACCCTGCCCACGGAAGGGAGCAGAAACCTGTGTTTCACCGGAGCGTGAAATCTGAGCCCTGGTTTAGCACAGTATATAATTCCTGTTAAGTGATATTATACTGACTACTGAGAGGGCACTAAGCACATGCTTCCCATACTCTTTTGGAAGATTTTAAGTTATCTTAAGTCCTTTGGGCCATGTTGAGCTTATTGACCCAAAGAGAAAAAAAGCCCCTCTCAAATAAAAGACACTTCAGTAACTATCCCAGTTTGTGTAGTGAGCTGACAGTACACCCCTCTGTAGATGTTACCACACAGACTGTTCTAAGTCACTGAAACATTCTAATGCATATAGCAGCCAATTTTCAGCCCTTCAGACTTCAATATTATCCAAACAAGATTTTTTTCCTATAGGGGCTGTGGGTCCATCCCTCAATGAGAACTGTTTACGTGCCGAGCATCAGGTTTCAAAGTTCTTTGATATATTAATTATCTGTGTGGTGTAGGAAAGCATGGTAATAATTTTCATTTGAAAAACAGGGGAAATGTATTCATTTCACTTTTGCCACACTCAGAAATATCTAGGGCTCTCCGTTTCACTTGCACGGCTGCAGAAGTATGAACACAGCTACAGATAGAAACCAACATAAACTGGGTCTCAACACGTCCAAATCTCTGACCCCTTTGCTGCTCCCTAGCTTGCTTTCTCCCTTCCAGTACCTTCCTAAAGTAGAGGACAGATCACTCTAAACCTGGGACTTTCTCAGTCTTAATTCAAACTTTGAATCACCAGCTTTTCTGATGGAGCTAAGGAACATGCTTGGCTTTGAGCTGATGAGCATCCTTCCTGATACTTGCATGTTTGAATTCAGGATATGCTTCCATGCTTTGCTGACCCAGAGCAGTGTCATTAGAACTGAGCTGTGTTTCATTTACGATTGTCCTGGTTGCAGGGCAAAGGAGCTAATAGTGACATACTAGGAAAAACATCTTGTAGACCTCTTAGGACTTTACAGTAGCACAGAGACTCTGGTACCAATAAACTATCTGATGACGCTGATTTGGTTTCTGCTGAATAGGACCTTGAGAGTGAAATTACCAGCTCAGCTCCAGCCGGAGAGCTTGGCTCTAGGCTTGTCCCACTCCGGTCATTTTCATTGCACACAGGAAAAACAGCTTAGCAGTTTTGCCTGCTTTACAGCCAGCAACATAGTGACAGAAAGCTGTAAGAAATGGTAGAGAGAATGTGGCTGATCTGCACTTCCAGCATTCGAACCTCTGAAAAGAATGATGTTTCATTTAGAGCCCTGAGGAGACGCTGTGGGTGGAAGCACAATGCTGGCTTCTCCTCTTTTCCGTGGCCTGGAACTCTTCTGCCAGGATTGGCTTCTCTTTCTCCTTTAACAAATCATCACAATTTGGGCAAGCACTTCATTGACTGCCAATGCTGTGCTACCAATAACTTAGCAGAATTGAGAAACTTTTGAGCTTTCTTTCTGCACAATGAAATTATCTCCTGCATGCCCAGATCTGCACAGTTCCGGATTACGTACTGGAGGCTCAGTCCTTCCCTGATACTGGGCTTTTGGGGGGGTTTGAAAGTTAAGATGGTGGGTGAACATTTTGGTGCAACTGGGGACGCCCTGCTGTGCATCTTAGAGAGGGATGAGAGACTGAACCCTGTAAATTAGCAAACAAAAGCACTTGCTCATAATTTATCAATTCTTTAAGGCTTCTGTAAAACTTCGTGATTTCTGATATGTCAGCTCCAACAGCATCTTCTGCAGGATGCTGCATCAGCACAGATTACAAATGGTCCCCATTTAAGCAGTTGGCAAAGTTAGTATAAAACAAGATGTGACATGCAGGCAGGACTGCAGAGATACCTTCTTCTAGGAATCTTTTTGGGGGTACAGTGAGGAGATGTCGCATAAAGCTGAAATGAAATCGTTCATATTAGCCATGGTGCTTAGATTCAAACTCGTATTAACCTGGGAAATAATATAAATGCCATTTGAAAGCCTGTTCTTGTAACATTTGTGACCCACTTCAGATTCCTTTTGGGTAATCTGGGAAGGGACCTTTGTTCCCATGGCAGCCCATAATTTCCTGACTGAAACAGTTCAGCTGAGCTCTGAATGACACAGGCAGGCTTTTGGATGCTTATCTCGCTTCCAAGTGTTCTGAGGTTCCTCATTTCTCACTTATTGCACAATGCCCCCATCTCACTGGGAAGGTGAGAACTGGATCAGAAAGAAATATAATTGCTTTTTTTTTATTAGCTTATGATAGAGTCCCGCCCTTCTGTGTTGCCAGCTTACCCAGTTATTCACAAATGATGATATACATACAGAGAATTATATAATTATCAGCCTATAATTACAGGTACATAGATATATACATCCCCCTGGAGGAGACCTGGGCTTGGCACATACCTGCTTGCACCTCTGAGTCTTTAGGGAATTGGTGCCCATTTTAAGTAGAAGATTATTTATTTATCAAATGCTTGAGACATTTTATGAAAAATGAACCCAAAAGAATCCTTTGATTCCTTTTAATAATGTTCCTAAAGTATGTAACTGAACAAATCCAGGCATGCAGGAGCAAACTCTGCTGTGCAGGGTGAAAGCAGAGCCGTTTCTCAATAGCAGCAAATTATTGGTCGCGCAGCATTGGCAGTCAATGAAGAGTCTGCAGGAGCCATGCTGGTTTGTTAAGGGAAGGGAAGATGCCAGTCTTGGCACAGTGATCAGAAGCCTGCACTGAGGCAGCAGAGTCAGTGCTGTATTCCCATAAACACCTTCTTTTTGGAAAGCTTTAGACAAGAATGAGTTTATCTTCTGATGCTGCTTTAATGCTGTAACCACAGATAAACCCCACTGCCTTCCCACTCTGTTTGGATGCCCTCGTTTTGTCATCGGGGCAGATAGTGATTCTCAGCTGATAGAAATCAGCAAAGCTCCACTGATTTTTAACAAAGCTGTGCCAGCTCTGCTAGCTGAGGGTCCGCCTGGAACTTCCTCCAGTTGTAAAGCAAAGAATCCAGCAGGCAAAGCTGATGCAAGTCGAATATTTTCTTTGGCTCGTTTTCCTTTGTTCTATCTCTCAAATGCTGCTCTCATTCATAACTGCTTGGGTGCTTTCAAGCCTCTTGTGGGGCCTAATCTGGCTCCTGCCATGGTGCAGATCTAGGGTAGCTCTGTTTCAATCACAAGCATTACTCAGAGGTGTTACGCTGCTCTAAAAGCACCGTGCCTGTGCGCAGCAGCTGATCTGTAAATCTCATCATGTGCCCAGTATCTTTCCAAGAGTTTATTTGCAAACAAACAAACAAAAAGAACCATCCTGGCTGCACAGACTGATTCCAGCCCCAGGAAAATGGACTGAGCCTCTGCCAGAAATAAGCTGTAGACACTTGCTAATTACGATTTGTGGCCGGCTTACAAAGTTCCACAAAGGAGAGAACTACCCCATTCAGGTCCTTTTCCTCAGTTTGATGACATCATTCACATCATTATGTTGTGATATGCCAGATGGGAAAATTTGAGGTGGGGATGAAGTGAAAATCCTGGTTACACCTTTTCTCCAGGCTATCTGCCTCTCCATCCTTTTACAACATCACAGAGAGTCTCAGACAGTTTGACTCTGCCGTCTCCAGCTGGTTTGGACCCAACAGATAAATGCTGAACCATTAAGAATCAATACCAGTTTCCACCATTGCGACAGGTTCTGCTGCACGTAGCTAACCTTAATTTAACCAGTTTGTTTAAGCTCACTAGTACCTTGAAATAGAGAGTGAAGATAGCAGTAGGAACTCTGTCATTTCTATGGCCTGGGGAAAATAAATAAATAAAAGCAGCCTTGCATCAAATGCTTATTGAAACTGAAACATATGTATTAACATATGGCAGAACTTCACTTACTGTATGTTTTAGTGCAGAGCTGATGAGGAAGGCATCTGTGCTGAGAGCATCTGAATGGAGGCTCAGATAATGAGCAGAGCTCAAAAAAATACACTCTGAAAGGTTGGGATGTGTCAAAGGGCCCTGCAGTTGATTTATGTCAGAAACATAGTCAAGTCTCCATGCAGGTACACAGCTGTGATTTGTTTCCTGCTCTGGGACCCATCTGAGTCTTCACAGGCTACCGTGGGTACCTGCTTTGGAAGTCCTGGGCAAATTCTAAACCTGAGACACATGGTTTCACACCAGAAATGCTGACACAGCACCCACTTGGAGCTTAAGCAAGTGCTATTACAGTATTGCTATTTAACAAAGAACAGATTAATCGGAGATCTCAAACATCAAGCCCAAACCTGGATCCAGAAATCTCTTAAGGAAGCAGCTCTTTGGAGCTGGAGTTTTGGCTTTGCACGTTCCACAGACATGCAGACTGGTGCAGTTGTAAGCATAGTCTGTCTTCAATGAGGGCCACTGAGAAATGAAAGCCAGCTTCCTCAGCTGAAATCCTCATCCTAGTCATACCAACTCAGAAGGTCTAGAGAAAGCCAGGTCTTCTGGTTCTGAGATGACCTCTGAATACCCTAGATATTAACCATTTCTCCTGCACATACAGAAACATCCAGAGTTTCAGTAAACTCTATTGGAGACTCTCAGAGGCTCTTGTTAACGACTGCTAATATTATTAATGGGCACTACAAAGCCACATTGTTCTACAGCTATTTACTGGAAGCAAGATATAAGGATACCAGGTGTAATTACTTTACTGCCTTAAGGATAGAAGTCTTTCTTTCTGATTTGACCACAGCAGAACATCTGCATCGCTCAACCACAGATTATCTGGCTCCTGGGAGATGCTTTCAAGGACGCTGTTGCTACTCAGTGACCCAGAAGAAAGTTTACCACCTACTCACAAAGCCTCATTTTTGAAGTACTGTTCCTCTGGTGAAGGGAAGGAATCTTCAGGTTCTTCAGAGCATGGATGACGTATGAAATGTGCAAACCACTAGAGCACCATTGTTCAAATCACAGCTTTTGATACACAACTGTACTGCAGAGAGAATCCCTTTCCAAAACCAAAAGAGTTTTGAGACTAAGGGAAAGCATTTCACAAGTGTACACTGCTTTTCAGGGAAGCTTGCACTGAAGCTTCCAGACATGGTGCTTGGAGATGCAGTTTAGTAGCAGACTTCGCAGTGTCAGGTTTATGGTTGGACGCAGTCTTAAGGGTCTTTTCCAACCTAGAAGATTCTCTGATTCTAGGAAATAAACAAAATAAGGTGGGGTGACTCCAACTGTCTGTTTCTCAGAAGCATCAAGAAGAGTGATGCAGAGAAGGCATCCCTGTATACGAATCAAAACTCTGTTTACTGGGAAGTTTTGAACCTGTTATATTTCCATTTTTAGCCATACTGAGAAAACTTCTGCAGGTCCTGCCACAAAGGGATTTTGTAGCCCTGGAACATGAATTTTTTTTTCATCCATTTATTGAACTCCACCCAGCTACAAGCTTCCTCATCACAGGAAGGCCGAGTTGTCTAATTTGGGGTGGAACTATTCAAGGGAGGTCTTGGTTCTGCAGGATAAACACTGAGGTGCAAGTGCTCTGGCTGAAAGTGTAACCATGCTGAACTCCCTTCAGATTTTGAAGGAGATTATTTCCTCCTCCTCCACCTCCTCCTCTGCTCAGTCTCTGTGCTGGAGGTTACCTCCCACAGAAGCATAATAGGCAGGAGACACTTGCCTGTATCTCCACCACTTGGAGACAAAATCAAGGCAAGTAATTTCAGCTCTTTGAAGGTAGGTTTGTGCTAAAGACCCAAATTTTATGCTAAAATGGCTGACACTAATATAATTTGGGGGATAAGGGGTAGCCTTTGGCAGCAGACAACTGAGAGCTGTATCATCTTCAGCCAACATAGGAAGATTTTCCAGAGCTCATCTATTAACACCTTGAATAAGCCCCTGACTTAAAGCCACCTTGATTGAGAAGAGAGCAAAATAGATTATGTATGCACAGAAGCATACAAAAATGCATTGAAATGCCTGTTCAGGTGCCTAAATAACACTGTGACTAGAGTCTTGGTGTTCTGCTCTAAGTGAGGCAGAAACATTTGGCACAGGCCTGGACACTGAACTCAGCTCCTCTGGGTCCCAACCCTCTGCTAGCCTGCCCGAGTATGGATCTGTCTGTCCCCTATGTCTTTCCCATCATCTCTAAACTGGAGTGACTCCTATGACTAATGTGATTGTAAGTCATAAAACATTAAGTTATGACACAATGAAATCAAAGCCAAGAAATTCATAGTTAGGGTGTAGGCTACATTCTTAACTCAAAACCAGAAAAGCAGCATTACAGGGTAAACAGAAGGATGAAGTGTCAGCCCTCATTTTTCATTTTTGGGCTCTTATCAGTTTGTATCAATTTAAGCCTTTTTTAAGTATGTAATTTCTTTGACTTATTTTTTTTCCCCCTCTAGGAACTGAAAATTATTCTGCTTTGAGGTCTGGAACCTGCCATACAATAAACACTACTTAATTGGGACATGCTTAATAGGGATGGCCACTTTAATGGGACATCTCCTAGGGAACCTATTTATGTTAATGAGATGGAATGACAATGACTGTTTCCTAAGTGGGGCAACAAAAAGAAAAAAACTCCACTTAACAGGGATGCACTCAGCTGTTACTAGTTTGTTAAGTGCTCAACCAGGTGATAAATCAGTCTAAAATTCTGAGCTTCCATCTTCTGATTCAAAAATGGAATATTGAAACACTTACATCATGATGAAATGTGGTGTTATGGTTTGTACAGTGGTATTCAGCACAAAGGAAGGGCCAGGCTGTCTTCAGCTGTGCCAGAGACAGAAGTTCTCTTCTCCAAAGAGCTTTAATCCTTTTCTCCAAGCATGCAACTACCTGTAGATTGGATTTGTTCAGAGATTTGTTGCAAAAGCTAGAAATAAACCCCATCTGTCCTAATTCTGAATCCTATATTTTACCCTCTCACCCCAAATCCTACCACTTCTGTAATTTCAATAAAAAGATGGAAGCAAGAAAATAAAAATAGGAAAGCTTCTTATATCAAAGTGATTCTGAAAATAGATGGCTGAAGACCTGCAGGAGCCTCCAAAAGCCTGTAAGCCATTTTGAAGGTTGTTCTCTTCCTGAAGATCTCTTGTGTTCGGTGGTTTCCTCTGAAAGTATGTATACAGGTTCGAGGGGGAACAAGAGACCATGTTAAGAAGCTGTCTCAAAAACAAAAATCCCCTCTTAGATGACAGCTATATAAATCTGGGACTCTCCCAGGCAAACCAAGACATCTGATTATGCCATTGTATCCTGTTTGGCAAAGGAGAGAGTGAAGGAAAGTGATAGACATGAGGGGCAGATGGAGTTTGCCTAATGTGTCTGTTCTTTTCTTCGCTGCCTTTTCAATTTAAGAATGTAGCAAAATAGCAGCTGCTCATAATTTCATGAATCAAGAAGTATGTAAATTTCAGCTACAAAATTTGTTGCATAGTTAGACACACACACACACAAAGAAGGGGGAAAAAAGACAAGAAAAATGATCTTGCTTGCATCTACAGCTTTCTTAGTCTTGTGTGCAGATTTAGCTCTCAGGTCTGGTTCTCCTCTGGTTTAGGAGAGAACCGAGAGTGGCTCAGTCGGTTCCACTGCCACCACACAGGGCAAATGCTGTGGGAGGATTGTGCTTGAAGGGTTCAGCCAGCCTCTGCTTGCTGCCCCAACACCAGTCTGAAGGGGTGAACTTGCCATGAAAGGCTCCTTGCACACCCCTGAGCAACCACAGGGGCTTTGTGCTGCATCTCTGTCTCTAGACTGCAGGCACACACTCAAATCCAATCGGGTGGAGGTAAGGAGGAAAGGAGTTGTGATAAGGAAGGGATTGTGATAGGAATGTCTCCAAGAGCAGGAAAGCTAGAGCTTCCAACAGCTACCTGAGGATGCTGACAACCACTACAAACAGAAAGGGAAATCACACTCCTCGTGCTTCCATCCCTAGCAGCCTCTGAATCAAAAGATGGAACGTGTGCCTTGAAATGTATCATCTGAACCTTGGAAACACTGCTCAGAAGGAGCTGGGGATCAGGGCCTCCATCTACTCTACAGCTGGTTCTAGTTTTCAGACAAGATTTACTAAACACATGTAAACCGTGCCTATCTGTTTGAATACTTTTTGTGCAAATAACTTCCTCTGTGGTCAAGCTGTTCCTCTCAGATCCAGGCTACAGATCTGTGCTCTGTACTCACCACTTTTTTACCCTTGGATTTCCACCAGTATCAGTTCACACTCGGAGTACGAAGCTGTGAAGAAGGGAGCTGGCTTTGGCAGCAAGAGTCAGGAGAATTTACACCAAGCAAACTGATGCTAAAGGGCAGAAATCATCCCTGGCTGAGCTCCATCTGAGCCAGTGGGCCAGGTCCTGAGCAGCTCTAAACAGACACAATGCTACGTGGTTCATAGGCGCTGCATCTGGTTGCGTCGTTTGGCCCAACAGCCTCTGACACAGATGCAAGATTTCACCGGTTCTGGTGGCTGTCTCCTGTGCCATACCCCTCGAGGGAGCAAGCAGAGCCATGGTGCTTGTCCCCCAGCTGGAGCTGCCCCACAGGTGTATCTGCCAAGTGCCATGAATTTAAACTGGAAACACAAAGCAGGAGCTGGAACTGAACAGGAAGAAGCAGGAGGGCAGAGTTTCAGCCCCGATGTTTTATTGGAATCATATAAAAAAGAAAAGCATTTCACATATTTCATGGAGGTATTTTACGTGCAAATTTAATATGAATCCTCTTCTTGTTAAACTCTTCTGTGATCTATGTACTCCAGGATATAAAACACACTACAGGACAACTACGAACAAGTTTATTAAACTAGCTTGGGCTCCTGTTGACATCACCAACCACACAAGTGCTTGCTCAGGGTTGGTGTGATCTTATCAGGCTCTCCTTATATTTCAGGTTATCTACTTGCTCGTTTTCCCTATATATCTTTCATTGTTACAAGAACTCAACTCATGGGCAGATCTCTGAGATAAGTCTGCCTGCCTGCTTTGGGAATATGGCTCTAGTTCTAATTTTGCAGACTTCGTTCAGGCAATACTCCCTTTGACTTCAGGGATTTTTGCCTGAGTAATCCTTTCAGAATTGGACTCTCTGTGATTTTCATTTACTTAACAACTTGGCATTACATCTGTAAAATATTAGCCCAGTAATGCAAAATATCAAATTAGATTTATGCATTAATCTAATCTGTGTATGAAGCTTGATAGTTGGTTCTGTTTCACTGCATTACTGCAATTCCAGGAGCTCTGTGTCGTTTCACGTTTAATCTGATGATGTCAGAGAGACAGAAAGTGAGGTTTATAGGCCAAATTTGGTAACCCACATGTGTGAAAAGAAAGTCTGAAGTTTTAAACAAAATCTAAAATTAAAAGTCCCACTTTCAGCTAAAGCTGGTAGATGTTTCTCTAGAAATCGCAGCTGGAGGAGAGCAGAGGCAAAAAGCTAACCTGAAATAATCAACAAAACAATAAGCTATTCAAAAGGAAAGAGCAGGTCAAACTACACAGTCAAACTGCCATGTATTCTCTGAAAATCCTTGAAAAAGACAAATAAGCAATTGTTTCTGTTCTGTGTGACAGAAAAGAACTCTCTCCTACATCTTCATAAACGGCATTTATAAACACTTCACATAACCAAATGATATTTGTTTCCTCCAGGTTGGCTGCCCTTGAACATTCTTCTCCTTCTTGCAGTGTTGTAATTTTTTGTCTATAATCTTTCCTGAAAGCAGGTCTTATGCCCATGGGCCTGATTCAGCAGCCAGCCCCACGCAGAAGGGTTTAAACCAGGTTAAACCAAAGTTCTGTATCTGCTGGGGTACTTTTAAAAACTGGATACTTGGAGAGAACCCCCTGGCACGTTATCCTCACATCTTAAACCCATTCACTTCTCTTTAGGAGTGCTTTCCATTTGTTTTACTCCTGTTGAGCCACCTCCAGCTTGTTATTTACAGAAAGAACACAACAAGGTTAATAAGCTCCAGTCTGCACTAGCCTGCACCCCTGGAAATTCATAGTGATCCCATCAATTCCCATATAATGTTTTTGGATTCATGTCATGTTAAAGCCCCAATCCAGGATAAACCAAGCAGATGCAGACAAGGACCAGCAGAGAAATGTGGAGAATTATGGCCAGAATAAAACTGGATCTCTTTATTCCAAAGCAGAAGGTAATATTTAGGGATAAAAAATTACATGGATCCTTTTTTCCCCCCAATTTGGTAATCTGTCACCACTTGAACATCAACTAGGAGATGATGCAATGCCAGGTGAAAAAAATGCATTTATTTCCTATCTGTTACTAACGAAATACTGGATTGACACAGGATCCCAGGCACTTTGGTTTACTTGGTGTGTGGCATCACAGGCAACCAGCAGCCTCTCTTCAAAAAGGAGGTTCTTGTGGGAGGTGGCGTTGGTTTTGCCAGCATATGGCAGCTGCAGTGAACTTGTGGCTTCCTCTAAGGGTGTTCCTTTTCTCCCTTTCTGCATTAATCCAGAACTCCTGTTTCTCCTCCCCTGCCATCACATGCAGCAGCCCCAAACACAGTTGTGTTTGCAGAACACACCGGCCGTGCTACATCAGTCCCAGTTGTGTTGCTAAGAAAAGATGTGCTTCCCAAAACGACATCTCACACTCATTTACTGGAAGAAAAACCACCTCAGACATCCTACACATCACGTATTCCACCAAAGCCAGCTCCCTGGCTGCCCTGACAGCTCCTGCAGGCGCCGCAGCCGGGAGCGCAGGGTTTGCTGTGCAGCAGGGCAGAGGCGAGCGAGCCAGCCTGGCTCTGGATCTCCTCGTCTCCACACACACCTCTCTCGCCATGCCATACACCCTCTCCTCTCCTCTCCTCTCCTCTCTCCTCTCCTGTCCTTGCGTGTTGCAACAGGGCCCAGGTGTGGATGCCTCTCTCCTTGGCACCCAGAGCTGGCTGTGCCAGCATGGGGCTGAGCACCCTGGGGATGGCCACAACCTGCAGGGGACCCTGAGCCACCCTGGAGATGGCCAGAACCTGTGGGGTACAGGTTTGAGATTGGAAAGTGAAAGAAAACCCTTTCTTAGCTTTCTTTTCCCAAGACACCATCAGCTTTGTGCTCACCCACTTGAGAGACCCTAACTGGAGGTGAATGAAAGAGAAACTGGGAGGTGAGGGAGCAGCTTTGGAGCTGCTTTATTCATGGCTTTCCCTCCTTCTCCTTCTTGCAGTTTCCCTGTTCTGCAACACATGAGCTGCAAGTGCCCAACAGCCACCACGAGATTTTTATCTCCTGGTGCCCACTTGTGTTTTACAGAACAGAGAAACTGGGGGAAGATTCAGAGAACTGTTTCATGCCACGAAGAGCTCTGTGGGAGCAGCTGAACACAGCTCCCAGCCCCAGCTACAGGCACTAACCCAGCTCTGGAGTGGCACAAAGAGCAGAATATTAGCATCATCCTGGAGTTCAGGAAAAAAAAAATTAAACTAATAATGCTGCTTTCAGCTTATTGTTCTTAAGTAATCTGTGAAATATTGGACCTGTAGATTCTGCAGAAACTGCAGAAACCTGGCTGGGAAAGAGCTAGGAGAGGGGAAAGCACAGGCAAAATGGACCCCATAGCAAGCAGAGAGGCAAAAATGGGAAGAGCTAGACCCTGAAGTAAGGAAAGGGCTGCATGAAGTGGGTGAGGAGATTCACGACAGGAAGAGCTAGAGTTAAATACCAAAAAGAAAAAGATGTGCAAAAACCACAAGCCCAAAACCTAACAGAAACCTTTAAAAGGTAAAAAATTAATGAGAGATTCCCAGTGAGAGAAATGGTGGGAATTTTGCTTGGGAATCTAACCTACTAACATGTCTCCCAGCCCCTTTAAAGGACAAAGAAGATAAATGCCCAAGTCAACAGAACAGTGTAAGGTGGAGAGAGGAGTGCTGGAGGGAGCATGAGCCCTGCCCAGCCAAGAGAGGGATCAGTGTGTCTCCTATCCAGGAAAACACTACCTTTGATACCATTCTGCACACAGATAAAGGACAACAAGGCAAGGACAGCACTTAAGTTAAAGCTGCTATGAACCATACACTTAAATAATTTTGGTATGAAATCATTCACTGCTAGCTACAGGGAGTGGATAATCTGATAGGTGTAGGTGCTTTTCTTCTCTAATTCTCTTGATTGCCTATGGGTATTGCTATTACTTATGTTGGCCAAAACATGACCATACATCTGCACAGCATTTACCCTCAGAAAAGCAGCTATTTGACAGAGATGTTGCAAATGTCTTCAGCCTGGGAAGACTGAGTCAGTTCATTAGGCACAGGGATATATTTGTTCTTTGGGGGGTCTTTAACAGTTCCTACTGTACACTGCTGCAGTGTCACCACAATGCTTGTGTTGCTATGGGTTAATCCACAAATCCCCAATGAAGATCTGTTGTGGGTTATGCTGGATACTAATAAATGTCTTCAGAGCTAAATGGCAAGTAACCACACCACCCAAATTTACTTTGCTGTTAATTGTGGCTGTTTTCCCCGCCTTCTATGAGAGCTGCTTTCTTCTCTTCCACCTACCAGTGTGCATCTGTAGCTGTGCAGGAGTCATAGGACTTCATCCTTAGATCACATGTGCTACCTTCTACAGGATTTGTGCTAGAACTTTCACCAGCCACCAAAAAAGGTAGGAATTGCCATGTTGGTTCTGAACAATGATCACCCAGCCACTTCCCCTGTCTCTGCCAGTGGACACCCAGGGAAGAGTGGACAGTCAGATGGGATACTTCTCCCCAGTACTCTCCCAACTTCAAACCATTTTCTGCTTGGGGTTTCCTGAGCTTGTACACACTGTGTGTCCCTGCCCCTGCAACTGATAGGCTGCATAACCTCTGGCTACTACAACAGATATAAATCAAGGAGAATTGGAGTCACTGACAATAACTGGGGAAAAAAATATTTGTGATTTGGAAGACATATATAAGTTTTGATCTTAATTTGGGCTAAATCTCCCAGCAACATAGATGATCTGTTTGGCTGTCTCTATTCTCTGCCATCCCTCTGGAGTCTCACTGTGCAATGCCAGGGTGTAATAAGGATGGATGGAGCACAGCTTACTCTGGTCTCCAAGCCAGTTTAAGAGTGAACTGAATGGCACATCTCACAGTGGAGGGGAATGGGATTGTGGAACGTGCCTGTTCAGCGGGCACAGGCACAGGCACACGGAGCCAGGCAGCTGGGGACAAGAAGCAGCTGAAGAAAACACAAAGATGAGAGCCAGGAAAGTGAGAAGGGAATGAGCTGGATAAGGAGCAGACAGGGGTACAGATAAGGCTCTGGAGGACCTCTTTTATAGGAACTTAGAGAAATTTGGGAGTCAGTTTCAGTGAAAAAGAGGAGAGGAAAAGACAAGAATCCATGGAGAAGAGACTCCAAGTTACAACCTTGCTGGGAAAAGCAGCACCTCATCTTTCAGAGTCCTGGCCAAGGAAATAAGCTAGATTCACTAAGGCAAATAGAAGCCTACGTCCAGTGATGAAAGTTGGACTCGTGGTCCAAAGTATCTTAATGCATGCAGACTGCTGCCCAGAGGGGCAGCTGTGACAAGGAATTGCTTCTGACAAGTTTGGGACCCTTGGAATAAAGGTCCATGCCCTTCAATATTCTGGGTGACATGTAACATGACCAATTGCCTCTGATGGCCCAATGTGCAAATGTGTTAATTAAGTATCTCTATTAGTGACATTTTATGACACAGTGAAGGTAATAGGAAACATACTTTAATCAGACACTTGCCTAATTCCTGAAACAGTGTCTGTATGGCTGTACCTGAGAGAAAATGGAACAGAAATCTGTACAACATACAATATTTTGGATGCAGAACTCTCAGTTACTGGCACCATTTTACATTTAAACTTCAAACACACTGCACTTACTTTTCCAGGACTCTATTAGTGCATGTTGAAAGAAGTTAGCATTTACACAGATCAAATCTAACCTTAAGAAAACCTTCTTGAAATGAAGAGATGAGACTGATTTCTTGAAGCATAATCATCCAAGGAAACTTCATTCTAACAGTCTTCTTGCCAGGGTGCACCCAATTTTCCAAGACTCTTCTTCCACCTAACCTAGGTTTGCTTGCACAGGAACACGAAGCAAATTATCGCTCGCTCCAAGGAGCTCTGTAGCCTGCAGGATCTTTGCAGAATCCAGCCCGAAGAAACACAGTACTTTGAGCAAACAGAGCTGTCAAGCAAGATTTCCTTGGGCTTGCTGCCACACAAAATGGCAAATAAGGGACTTGATCCTGCATGGGAGACAAGAGGAATTATAGGTGCTCAGCGTTTGTCTTCTGGCAGCGTTAAGGTTTCTCAGTACTTCCTAAAGTCAGCCCTACTGTTTATACTGAGCCTTCTACAGCTAAAAGCTTTGGTATCTAGCCACTGAGCTTTTACTTCAAATTGGCAATAATGTTCCATGACATAACTTCTGCAAAAAAGACTACAATAACCTTAAAAATATCCTCCAATATGATTTATATCAGGATACATTTGCTACCCCAGATGACAATCATTCCTATTTCTTGACAGATATAAACCTCCGCTTAACACATTAGTATCATAAATATTACCAGATATAACACTGTAATTTAATACCCACCAAATGTATTTTAAAATATTACTCAATTTAAAACTTTGGATTTTAACCAGATGTGTTTCCAGAAAATGATTCAGGTCAGATGCTTTTTACTTTTCCCTTTTCTGTGCGTGAGCGTTCAAAGCAGAGCTTTGCTATGTGATTTATTGTACCCCGACTGTATGCCCCGAACCTAAACCAGCACCATGATACTTCATCCTTGAGGCTTACACACCTGCAGTCCAAACTAACAAGAGAAAACATCTCCACGGCACGGCAGGAGTCTTTGAAATGTCTTTTTGCAGTTGCCTGGACACGGAACAGACTGGTAGAAGAGGGAGGCAGCGCAGAAAGGGTGAAGACAGGAACTCCAGGCTCTTTCATCTAGAAAGGGGGGACCATGGAGAGATTAGAGGAAAGGATTTTGATTAGATCACTGGAATGTGAAATGATGCTTCCCCGGATTAAAATCCTATTTTAGAGCCACCAAACCGGTTACATCGTTACTCAGAATTTGGAGACTCGCAGAGCTCCATCCCTGCAGGCTCCTGCCGCTCAGCAGCACTTGACACCCTCTGGCAGGAGCACTGGGTCCCCGGCCAGGCACCCTACACTCACCCAGTAGTGGACACGCAGCCACCTCCCCAGCAAAGAGCTGCCCTCCCTCAAAGGACGGCACTGGTGGGGAAATGAGGTTTCCTTCTCCCCGGGCATCCCTGGGTCCAGCCCCATGGCAGCTGTGGGCCTCGGGGATGTGGCTCTGGTGGAGTACCCAATGCAGTTCACCAGGCAGAGGCCTGACACCTTCATAAGCCAACACCACGGGTTTTATTCCGAGTATAGCCAACGAGCAATTTAAGGTCTGTAGTTGTTGGGCTGATCGTTATGTGGAACAATTAGTATCTTTGTAAGCAGCAGCCTCAGCAAAAAGTGGAAATGGAGACTGAAGTAATGGTGCTCCTCCAAAGGAGGACAGCAGCGGATTGGGAAATCATCGGCAGCGATTGCTCTGCTGCTGTCTCTGCTGTGACTTCTCCAAAGACAGACAGAGCCATTTCCATGGAGTCAACCCACAGACTGGAGCGAGCGCTAAATTCACCCGGTGATCAAACACAATTTGAGGAGGGAAATACACAATCGCTCACTTAGCCAGAGGAAGATACATTTCCCCTCCAGAGATTAAGTGCAAACCAGTGAAAGTGGCTGTATTTGGTAAAATCCTGCAGGTCTCTGATCTCGGGGGGGAACAGGCAGAGCCCACAGGGTCGCCCCTTTCCCACTGAGGGAACAGGGAATGCTGTCCCGGGGGTGCCCCGTGGGCACCGGGCCGCTTTGTTAAGGGATAAGCCTGGTCAAACGTTCTCTGCTTTTCAGGAGGGGAAGAAGGCAAACCTTCGTATTTATAGCAGCACTGTTGTTTAGAACGAAATAAGTTATTTCACCCTTTTAATCTCCGTTTCTATGGATATCCCGCGCGGAGGTGTGAGCTGAGCCTCCAGCCTTCAGGCGGTTCGTCCCCCCCGCCCCTCCCGGCAGCGGTCAGCGGGACCAGCCTCACCGGGCAGTGCCTCTGTGCGGGGAACTCCATCCCTCCACAGACAGGCTCGTCCCGCCCCGCACACGCAGAACCAGACTGTCCCGCGTGGACCTCCCCACCGCCCTTTCCCCTCAGCTCTCACTGCGGGTGGCGACCCTCTTCTGTCATACACCGCACCCCGCATCCCGCACCCGCGGGCATCACCGGGCACGGCCGGGGAATCACATCCCCGCAGCCCGGTTGCACCCTGTACTGCCCCGTAGAGCCTTCCACGCACTGCGTGGCCCCGCATCGCCCTGTAGAGTCTCCTGCTCCCCCGCACTGCCCATAGACACCGCACCGCATCCCGCACTGCCCAGAGACTTCCGCCGTGCCCCGCACTGCTCGATTCCTCACAGCCCGCA
>VWZX01007837.1:219207-274632 GCA_013399015.1 Galbula dea
ACCGAGTGCTGGGACTTTGTGTGTGGGGGCGCAGGGACCGGCCGGGCTCGGCGTGCAGACGCGGAGCGGCGGGGGCTGGGGGCGCTGTGGTGCCGGCCAGGCGGGAGCTTTCCCCCGCCGCTGCCCGGCCGCAGCCGCCTCGCCTCGCCGCGGGGTGCCGGCCCTCCGCTGCCACCGGCGGGCAGGGGGCTCCGGACCTCCGCGCTCCCGCTGCCCTGCGAGCGTCGCGGCCCGTTCGCCGGGGGAGCTGTGGGAAGGAGGGGAGGGGCGCAGCAGCCGCCAAAGGGCGAGGGATGAAGCCGCGGCGAGGTCCCGCGGGGCGGGCAGGGGGCGAGCGCCCGTCCAGGGGAAGGGGTTGCGTGCGGGTGGCTGTGCGGGAGGGCAGAGGCAGAGCCCACCGGGGAGGCTCACGCCGGCGGCCTGGGGCCGGTGCGGGGCTGGCAGGGCGCAGGGGGACGTCCCGGCCGGCGGGGCATGGCCGGCGGCGGGAGGGCTCCCTTACATAATTCACCGGCTCTGCAGCCTCTCCTACTGTCCGGGATCTGACAGATGAGTGGAATATTGACGTTTTACTGTGATGGCTCGTAACAGCCTAGAAGTCCTGTTTCCTCCGAGGGAAAGTCCTCGCCAACCTGCTTCCCTTCGCCTTTGGGGTGCGTGCCCCGAGGAAACTGTCGGTGCGGAGTTTGATGTAATCGCTGGGCTAGAGATAAGGCCGGGGCGGGTGTCCGGGGGGTGGTGGGGGGAGGTTGTCAAACGCTGAACCGGTGCCGCTCCCGGGATTGCAACACGCGTGTTTCTCCCAGATGATTGGCGCAGGAAAAGCGCTGCCCTCCCTCCCCAAACCCGCCGGTGCCTCCTGGTTTAAATACGTGGGCTTCCAGGCCACCGGCTGCCCACCCGTGTCCCCCTCCCCGGCCGGAGCCCTGCGGCAGAGGCAGCAGAGACATGGTGCGTTGATGCTGGGCAGAGCCGCAGCCCCGCGGGAGGTGAGGGGATGCTGCCGGGGGGAGCGGGACCCACCGCCCTGCCCTGCCCTGCCCTGCCCTGCCCTGCCCTCCTCTCCCCTCGGCGGGGCTGGCAGGGGGAGAGCCAGCGGGAGCGATGCTGAAAAAAACAGCCTAGCAGCCCCTAACCTGGAAGGGCTGTGTAGGATCTGTAGTACGAGACTGGTCCCTTCTGACTCTCAGGTGCATTAGGAGGTGGGGTAAAGTAGCGTTTTGGTTTAGGCTTTTCTTCCTTGTCTCCCTCCCCCCCCCCTTTCGTGTTTTATTGTTTCTTTTAAAGGCTGTGGATTAAGGTAGACTTGGCTGAACTTTGCTAACTTGAAAAGGTTCTTAATAGCGACCCAGAATACCTACAGGAATAGGGAAAATGAGATCCAGATGTAGGATTGTATAAAATAAAATGGATTAAATTAAGATGTAGTTAAACAAGGTCTGACATCTTTAATTGTGGACTTTTGCTTTTGCCTCTGTGTATGTGTGGTTGTGCTTGCTTGGCGTAGGAGAAGAGACGCTCCTCACGTCACTGCTGTGGAGTTAGGTTTAACGGTGAAGGAGGCTAAATGTTTCCTATGAAAATAAAGCCTTCAGAAATGCTTATTGATTAAAACATATTACACTAAAGTATCTATCATGTAAATTAAATTCTAAAAGGTAATGAACGCAGCCCAATGGCATTTTGATAGATTGTTCTCTTCTGTTTTTAGTAAAAAATAGCTCCCTGTTACCATCCTTTAGTTTCTGTGCATATGGTAAAACCTGTTGTGGAGTATCGGTGTGCAAACCTTCACCTTGTCTTTGCAGACTGAATGTGACAGTCTGACTCGAGCAGCTTGGGGTTTCTCCTTGAAAGCATTCTGGTAATGCTGGCTTGGAGCTGTTTGAACAATATGCATTACCTGCTGTTGAGGACTTGTCCTTTACGTGTGTTGGGGGTTGAGGCTGTTCACCTTTTGGCAGGTTCACTGGACACTGTGTGTGCGGTGCAGAGTTTCTTCCCTCTGCACACAGGCTGGCTGTGGAGTCCTGCCATGACCAGGGGGGTGGAGAGAACCTTCATCCATATGCAGAGTAGTTAATGGATTGCAAATTGGCTTTTTATTTTTGTTTTGTCCACCCCTCTGCACGAAGAGGTAGTGTAATATTTACTCCCACTTGCAGATGAAGCAATATGCTATAAAAACTATCCTTACTGAGTGTGAAGTTCAGACTTACAGAGCTGTCCGTGCCTCCCCCCCCATTTGTACTAACGTATTTCGAGGGTGGAATTGGAGAAAATAAAAATGCTTTCGTCTGCACTTCCATTACCCTGTTCCAGGGCACAAAAACCTGAAGGATTTATGCTCTGACACAGTTCCAGCTGTGCCCTGTAAACCCCAGCTCTTGTAGCTCTGAGTCTAGAAGGCTTTGAAGCTATCGTTTTTGTGCATAAGAAAGTCGTAAGGAGCTGAGGCTGTGTAGTCCTGTATCGCTGGCAGCCAAGCGACAAGCACCCTGTGTGCTCACAACTTCCTCCTCTGCCTTCTGGTAGGAGATGATGTTTAACTGTTGATGAGCTTCGACCTGCCTTGTAATATTAAGCAGCAGGTTTCTCCGGATTGTATCAATATTAATTAAAAACAGAGCTAGGAACACTTTAGGGTCTGACTCTTTTTAATTAATTAGTTGCTGTTGCTAAATAACCTCTTGTTTATAAGAAGAGAGATTTCAGGAGTTGGAGGCAGGATTAAATAATTTAGAACTTGGATTAAAGAACAAAAAGGTTTGTTCACAAATGGAATACGAGATGGAAAAGTGGCAGCTTCCTACAGGTATCAAACGTGGCTCTTCTCTTGAGAGCCTGCCCGAGAGGCACCCAGCTGAGCCCTCCCTCCTTTCTCCAGGAAGGGTTAGTTCGGCACCTAAAGACAGGATGGAATTAGCATGGTTCTGCGTCAGTTTGCCACAGGGATGAAGCTGGACCCGTGTTTGATAGCTGAGGGCGGGGGAGTCAGCGTGGAGAGAAAAGGGATCCTTGCAAAAGGGGAATATTGTGGCAATAAATGTGAATTAAATCGCTGGAGAAGTGCTGTTTCCCTGGAGTTAAAGCTGCCTCTCCTGTTCGGAGGCAGCCGTGTGATGGGAACCAGGCTGATTACAGCAGCGTGAAGGTTACCTGCTGCTGCTGCTGCACGGTCCTGTTTCGAGTCTGTAGTATCCAGATTTTGGTGTCACCATCACCTTCTCCATGAAAACAGCCTTCTGCTGGAGAGGCAGAAGGAGCATGGTGTTCCCGTGGCTATGGATGGCATGCAGTCCCCTGGGGTTTTGCTCGGTGTTGTGAATGTGTGCGTATGTGTCTGTAGCAGAGGAGAGAGTTGCTCCTGGGATATCTGTTTGACCAGCAGTGTGCTCTGAGGATGTAGCTTGGCTCTGGGATCTAAGTGGAATCTGCAGGGTGAATGGAAGAAGTTAATACCATTTGAAAACTTAATCTGTTGAAGTATTTTGACAATAAACACAAGTCTCAAAATGTCATCAGAGCCTTTTAAGACAGGCAGACACGGGTAAAAAGTAGAGTTTCCTTTTGCTGTTGGGCAGAAGGGTGTAACTTGTCACTCTCAGGCTAGGGAATGAAAATCTGTAGGCAAATCTTGCTCAAGCATTCCTGTTGTTTTTTTCAAATCTCCTCCTGGTATTGCATCATGTATGACTGAAGTAAGGATGGGGTATTGGTTCTGTGCATGCTGTGACTAATTGTTTAATGGAAACCATTGATCTTCCAGCGTTATAAAATTTGTAACAAAATCTGGAAAAACTAAGTAGTAATGAGTAGCTTTTAAACACTGCAGTGCTTCTCCTCCTGAATTAGAAACAGGTGGGCTTGTTGGCATCTTTTGGTTGGGTCTGATTGTAGCAGAGCACAAGCTGGTTGGCTTTAAGTGAAGGAGGTAACATGCTTCAAGCAGAAGTGGAATTAGTGATCCCCTCTGCGTGTTCTGTTTATCTGTGCAGGTCACTCTAGAACTTGTAGTTTCTGTCCTAGAAGTAGGCAGTGCTTCACTCTTTCTAATGGTGGTTAAATGTGCAGCAACAAAAGAGCCTCTAGCTACTGTAAATATGTTTCTGTTCCCCCTCACCTGATCAGAAAAGTGGAATGGAAGCAGCTGGGTGGTTCTGCAAGAGGATGCAATACAGAGAACAGAGAGGGATGTAAAAGCCAGGGCAGCACTGATAGCGAGAGCTGTCACTGCTTCCCTGCAGCAGGAAGACTTTGGCGTAGTCAGGGTGGTGTCCCTGGCCATCAAACACTTGGCATATTGGAAGAAAGGCCCTTGATGTTCTTCTGGCTCAAGAATTTGGCTTTCATAGGATTCCTTGAATTCTATTCCTTGAGCCCTGTTCCTTGGAAAGAAATTTCTGAAAGCTTTCCTAGGTCTCTTTCCTCTTCCTCAGATGAAATAGTGCTCATCTGAAACATGGCAGAAGTAGTGTGTGTTTCAGTCATGCTGCTCTTATGCCAAGTTTGTGGTTAATTGGATAATGTACTGAGAAATGCAGTAGTGAGGACTCAGAGGATGGTAATGGTTGGGAGGTTTTCACTACTTGGCTGTGGCTAACAGTACCAAAGAGATAATGGGTGAAACATTTGCTATAGAAGAAATTACATGCAGTCTAAAATTCCAGTGAACAGTTATTCTTTATTTCCAGGCTGATTTGTCATGCAAAGAGTGGATGTAGAAAAATGCATACTCCAGAGTTTCAGTTTGGTCGCAGGGAGACTGAAAATAAAGGCAGTTTATTTAGTGGCTTGAGAACAGATACATACAAGGCTGCTTGGTGTTTGTTTAGAACACCCAGCAGGCAGTGCTCATGGCCTTGTGGTCCTTTTCATGTGAGCAGGGGAGTAAGTTCCCATCCTGTACATTTAGGTTTCTCTTGCTTGTTTTATCCTTTGCTTCTCTTTCTGCTTTGTTGTTTTCTTTCACTTTGTGGACAAGGTGTTGAAAATACAATGTTTTCTGCATTGAAAATGCAGAGACAGTGTTCCAGGGTTGGATGCAGGAGTAGGGAGGAAGATGTGAAGCTGAGATGAAGAAAGCTGGAAGGGGGTAGTTAGCAGAAGAGAAGGAGTCTAGGGCAAAGAGATTTGTACAAGAGTGCTCACACGTGGGATTGTAGGCGTGGTGTTGAATTTACCAGGAAAGGCGAGTTAATGCCCTTAAATTAGTAAAGATTAGATAAATCCTACTCATTTTGTGACACCTGTGTTCTCATCTTGTCTTTATTGTTTGACAAGGCAAATAAGGTACTAGTTTCTTCTTTTACTGTTAGTTACAATGAAGAAAATACAGTAAATTGTCTTGCTGGGGTTGTGAAGAATGTGGAAATCCAGACAGAGAGCTGAGTGTTAGCAGAGTTAAGCTCTTATAAAAGATTCAGCACCGAGTGTGCAGATGTTGGGTGTTGGCTGGTGATGTGACAGTGGTCCTCCTTGTTGTCCAACAGTACTTGGGTTTCTGGGACAGCAGTGGGCAGGAAAGAATGTGTACTAGAACCACCACAGGTACCTGCTTGTGCTCCTGGTTCGACTCTAGCAAGAGACAGCAGCTCTTACTGTGCCGTTGCATGGTCAGTCTCTCCTGTGACGTGGCAGAGTGAAGCATTTATCATGAATAAGTGTATTCCTTGTTAGGAAGGTGCTAAAGGCAGGAGATGGCCCCAAGGCTCTGTACGGATGTGTTACAGCAGACACAGGGGGGTTGAAGTTGAAGCCTTTCAGACTAATGCTGTCCAGGAGCTCTTTGCCTCACTGGCAGTTCTCTTGCCTCCTTGCCTTGCAAGGGTTTACTGCCTTTGTCGACATCAGGGGTAATAAGGAAGTTTCTGTGAGGGCTGGAGTTGTGCTGAGGGAGGGAAGTTGGGCTGGTGCTTCTCTGCCTCCCAGCTGGTTTGGTGGATCCACAGTGATCTGCTCTGAGAAGTCAGAGGTAAAGATCACCCTTTAAAAAGCTCAAAAGCAGATGCACAAAAATATTTAAGCTGCTGTATTTAAATTCCCCCCTATCTTTGTGTTTCTGGCTGAGAGCCTTTAAAGGCATGTAAGGATGTAGGCCATGGTTGTCTCTGAGGCTTTTTCAGAGGAGCTCATGCATCAGATCCTGTCGCTCCTAGTCTTTTTGCGTGGAAAAATACCTTGGTGAATAAGCAAACTTGGACATAACAGCATCTGGCAGCACCAGCACAAGGTTTCTGTGAATGATGTGCAGATTTAGGCTGAAGGATTAATAAACAGCTGGACTCATTTCACAGTGGAGCTAGACTCTTCGTTTTGCTGAACCCAGCGATGCTGCGTTTGGCTGACGGTCAGGTGAGCCCAGGCGTGCGTGGCACACGAGTATGCAGCCAGACCAAACGCTCATCTGGCTCCTGCTAACACTGTATAGTGTCCCTGGAGCTGTGGAGATGGCGTGGTCCTGTGCTGCTGCATCACCGTGGTGATGTGGGATTGCTTTTAGGGGTTTGCAGGGGGCTGGGGCTCTACTGGGAACCTGAGCTGCTTCTGATGCTTACGTTGTAGAGGTCTTCGCTTGCTGTGGAATGTTGGCTTCTATCTGTGGCTCACATGTGACAAGTGGAGGACAGTAATGTTGCAGGGAATTAAAAATAAAAACAAGGGGAGTGGGAGAAATAATGCTGTTTAAGGGACTGGATGGAACGGGGAAGTGGTGAAGAAAGGAATGAGTTAAAAGAGTGAGCTTAAGCCTAGGACTTGGAAATGGCACTCTTGCTGCAGTGCAGTTGGGAGAGGAGGAGAGCTTATTTTAGAATTCATGTAAATATTGGGCAGTGCAGCTGGGCAGTGTGGAGGGTCTCCCAGGCAGTGCCTGGCTGTAGTGTGGCAGCCAAATCCAGCTCCCCTGCACTGGCTGACCCTATAAAAGGATAGCCTGGGGTTTTCCTGTGGAAACATGCTGGGAAGGTCTCCACGGCAGATACCAGGGTGGGGGTATGGCTTCAGAGTGCACTCACAGGTTTTTTGTTTTTCATGTTGCCCTGTGACAAATAGGGTTTATGTGTCTGTTAGCTTTTTAACCATTCCAATGGTATTTTGAGGTGTTATGAATTGTAGAAGCATTCTCACTGCTCTGACTTAAAAGAAAAAAGAGGAGACACAAGGGGGAAAAAAAAAAAGCACAATGTAATAACATTGGACTTTTTTTAATGAACACTCAGACTAGATGTATCTTAGCTGTGAAAAGCTTGCATGTTATGCATGGAAATGCCTTGCCTTATTCCTGTGGAAACTAAACTGCGAAGCTAAAAGCAATGCTGCAGATGATGACGTGCAGTGGAAGGTTGATGGGGTAAGTCTTACTCATTCTGTGCCCCCTGGTACCTCTGTTGGGTATTTGAGGTTGCATGGTGTTGCTGATCCTTTGTTTAGAGGAAAACAAAAGGTTTCTCTAACCAGAATGGCAACCTTCAGCAGGTATGCATCAGTGTGGACTGAAAATGGGCAATAATGGCAGTAATTGGCAATAATGCTTAGGGGCCTGGTACTGCTGTCCACAGCCTTTAACTGGTTCGGGTTCAGTCTGAGTGATAGTCACTGGATAGCAGTGGCTCTGGAATAGGTTGGGAGGTTCAGTCTTGCTGTTGGCAGTTGTGTGCCTGTTCTTGGCTCTGCTGTGGGTCTGCCCAGGCCTCCGAACATGTCACTAGGCCTCTGCTGGTTTCCTCTCCATCTGGAAAACATTGGTAATGCTTCTGACCCCTCTTAGAGACACAGGGTTGTGAGTTAGCACGTACTGTTCCCCCCTGCTACTGCTTAATTCTGTCTTGTGGATAAGTAAGGTGATGTTGTTATATTTTCTGCACCTTTGTTTGCTTTCTTTTTAAATGGATTGAACAGGATATGCTGCTGTTAAGTACTTCTCAGGCTTGTTGCTGGAAGCAGTGAGTGGTTGGGTGTCCTGAAAGTGTCTCTTTGATGCTTGGTACCAAATCATTGGGAGAAAATGTTTCCTGCAGGTGGATATAAAGGTATCACCTGAGTTATCCATATGTACACATCCTCTTACTTTAAAAGACACCTGCATCTTCCTTGGTCTACTGTTTGCAGACCAGATAATGCAGTTTATCAAGTTTACCTTCAGATTTCTCAGTACATTATCAAAGGCTGCTTAAAATTGACATGAATATACTGCACCCAGTGATAGAAATGTTGAATTTCATAGTCAACAGTTTGTGGTGGCCTCATTTAAAGCTGCAGTCCTCGGTCAGCTGCAGGTAGGTAGGTGTGGAGCAGCTCCCTATCTCAGGGGGACAGGCCAGCTCAGGTGAAGGAGCATTTCCAGTCGCCAGCAAGGCCATGCTGTGAGGACTGTTAACAGCAGCGTGTGAGCTCCTGGATGGTGAAAGGGAGGCATGTGTTTGGAGCAGGGTTTGTGTGAGGTGTTAGATGCATTCCTGAAGGCTGGAATTCTTTATAGCCAGAACGCATAGGATGGGGGAGCTGGAAACTTTTATCTTGCAGCAACTTTTCTCTCTTCCCCAAACTGTCGAGGTTTTGTAGTCCGAGGATCGATAGCCTGTCAGCAGGGTTAGGGGTTATGATTTAGATGTCTGCTTGTGCCATCAGAAGTATTGATCAGCTGCTCATTTGGCATGTGCTCGCTTCCTGACTAGCGATGAGGCTGGAGAGGTGCTGGGCTCTGCTCAGCTCCTGCCCCCCGCCGCTGCCAGCAGGGCTCTGCTCAGCTCGGTGAACTTTGCAAAGGTGAATAAGCTTTATCCCGATTTAGCACAACACAAAGGCCCTGACCCAGTAAGCGTTATCGCATGTGCTTAATTTTTAACACATGCGTAGTCAGTCTCCTGACCGAGCTTGGGTGGGAAGGAGCTGCATTTTCTAACCCAGCCCCTGCTGAAGCTGTGAACAGAGATGAATCTCCCCCTACCAGTCCAGGAGCTTCTCAGTCTCTTCCTTTTCCTCATGTTTCTAATCAACTCAATTCTTTTTCTTGTTGTTTCTTTGATGTGAAATGCAGATGTTGTCAGAATAGTTCAATAAATACTTGTGTTTTGTCTGTGATTATTTCTCATTTTATTTTTATTGGGTACTTACACAATTTACTGCATGTGCATGTCAAAGTAAATTTGTATCATTTTATCATTTAAAGATGTTTGCTTCATTTTCAGGCATAAACAAAGTGTACCTTTTGTCTGTGGTCTGGTTACTTTTGTCTGCAAACTACATACCTATTTTGCTGTTGTTTGTGTGTCTGCGTGTTAATATTGGTAATACTCAGCTTTGGTTTGCTATGTCTGGTAGGGGCATGGTTGCTTTTCTAATATTAAATTGTGGAGATGAGATAATATTAAACATTTAAAGACAAGGAGCCAGTAGTCTCCCCATTGATTTTCTGCAGAGACACCTCAGTATAAAGTTGTAGCCTTAGTTTCTTTTATGTGAGTGCAGGCGTGTTTGATCTATTTAAAACCTACAAAATAAAGAAGTTGTGACTATGTGGGTTCCTCCTCCCCGCCCTCCTTCCAGCTCTGTCCTGTCTCTTTCAGGAGCTCTAGTTTTCTTTTGCTGATAGATTTCTGCACGTTTTCTTTGGCGTGGAGTCCTGCTATCGAAATTCTTTGGATGTTGGAAAAGGGCAGCTTGCTAGTATTGTTTCTTCAGCTCATCTCCCCACTGCTGTTCACAACAGCCTGCCTGTTTCCTCAAGCAAACATACTTTGTACTCGTAGTTACTGCTTAAACTCAGAATCTCTTCATTCCTTTTGAAAGTTAGTCAATACTTGCTACTTTGTAGGGGTTAACTCGGGAGGCTGCTGTGCTATTGCTTTGCAGGATGGAAGAAGCATTAGGTGTGTGGTGAAGCAGACAGTGAGGAGGAAAGAATTGTTCTTTGAAAATTTATTTTGCATACTTCCCTAAGGAAGAAATGTTTTCCAGTGTGAGTCCTGTCCTGCGAGGCTGTGGGTGCTGTGTGACTGACAGTCCTTAAAGCCTGCAGGACTGGGGATTATTTCCCTCTTTTAGATCAGGATTTGTGTCAAATTAAATTGTCTTACAAAGCAATGCTCTCTGGTTTATGTATGAAACGTTGTTTGCTGTAACCATGCTCGCAAGGAGGAGCTAGTTTCAGGCTTTTTACATGTGTGCAGGCAGAGCTTTGGTCAGTCCCATGATGGGGAAGTCCTGTTGTAAAGCTGCTTTCTTCCGTGCAAGATCTGATCCTTCTTTCTGTCTTGAGTCCTTCGCCGTGCTGCATGCCATCAGCTCCTGACACTAGCACTGTGTGGGTATTTTTCTTGGGGTGATACGTTAAATACAGCAGGAATGATTAAAGCAGCACACAGACTGTGCTGCCATCAGCTTGCTTTAGAGAATAAATTAAAATCAGTTAGCATCTGAGCTGTCCTGGTGTATCCTGAGACAGTTAGTTCTTCAGTGTGCCAAGCTGAGTAAAACTTGATTAATGTCACTAGCTGGGGTTTGCTGTCCTGCAAATAGGACTTGACGCCTTAGATTGGAACTGTGAAAACCTACTTGAACTAGGATTAGAGGAAGAACTTGGTAGTTCAGGTTGTTTTCAGGATCTCAGGAGGTGGTCACCATACCCCGGAGCTGTTGCATGTGCCATCTTTTTGGAAATGAACTTTATTTGGGACTGTTGCATGCTCTGCTTGGTCCCTCAGAGCAGTCTCTGCCAGTGCTGTGACAGGTACTGTCTGTGCTCGGCTGCTTGCTACTGTGCCAAAGGTTGTTGTGTCTCCAGTCTCATGGGCTTGCAGCTTCTGATGCCCTTTAGGATTCTTGCTGGTGAAAGGTGATGGTAAGCAGGCATTCAGTGTTGGAGGCTTTCTTTGGGAGCAAATAAGCACATGTGGAAGCCTCTGATACCAGGAGATACTGGATTTGTGTATTATTTCTCATTTCCTAAGTGAACTTGGGTTTTGTACAAATGATTAAATAGAAGCTGGTAAGCTAGCAGGCATGTATGGTTTGAAAAAACACCACCTACTTCTCTTGTTTTGGGGCATCCATTGCTCTTCATCTTTTTCTCTTCGAGATATGTCATGGCAAAATGCAGTCATAAATCATAGTGGTTTTATACCCTATTTATTTGCTATAATCATTTTACTAACAAATTGTGGAGTTAATTTCAGTGGTAAGAAATCTTCATTCTATAGCTAGTTTCTTTTTTAAACAAGAAGTTGATGGTTGGCAGCAGCCTCTTTGTACAGCTTCTTGATTGTCAGCTCTTCATTATAAATGTACTTTCTAAACAGTGACTTAAGGCCTGACACGTTGTTTGTTTAACTGTCACTTACACGAGTTTGGAGACCTAATAAAAGCCTCTCAGATCTTCCCATTGAAGTAGGCCATCTCTTACCACCCCAGTGACTGAAGGAAAACAACTGTATCATTATCTTTCAGTATCTATCCCAGTTTTGCTGGGACCCTGCTCAGTGTGTCTTCTGATACTTTATCCTCGCTGTGGCAGTGCTTACTTCTCTGCTGAAAGGTCACTGTTATGTTTTAATTGCAAGGAATATAAAAATATAAGTTTATTAATAGAGTAGCTTTGATCTTGAAGGATTCCAAAACATTTGCTGCATTGCATGCACAGGAATGATTTAGTTTTACTGCTTGTTCAGGGATAAGCTGGGTGTTCTACCTAGCAGGTCAGGAGGGGTGAGGAGCACGGCTGCATGCTGGGGGTGGGAGCTGTAGAATGTCCTGAGTTGGAAGGGACCCACAAGGATCATCGAGTCCAGCTCTTACCTATGCAGAGGACAACCCCAGAAATTAAACCATGGACCTCAGGGTGTTGTCCAAATGCTTCTTGAGAGTCTGGGGAGGCAGAACGTTGTTCCCAGTCTGGAGTTTCCCCGGGGTGCAGAACTGAACTGTGCTTCTGCTGAAGGTGCCAGAGGATCCTTCACAAGTTGTTTTGGTTTTGGTTTTTGTCTGAAATCTTTGAAAGGTCACGGGCAGTAGACAATTAGAGAAACACTTAGCTGACCTTGTTAGTGTATTTTTGTGGAATTATTGTGCTTTACAGCTATTGCTGCTTCTCACAGATGGTTATTGCTGGTTTCCATCTGTTCGTTAAGGAAAAGTAAAGACAGAAAACGGCAGCTTCAGCTGGGATTTACACCAGAACTTTTAGCTTTTATTTCTTCTCTGACCATGTCAGGTTAATCTGCCGGGTACAGTGCAGTGTGCTTTCAAGGAAAAGAGATCAAAGTGGGAGCATGTCTGCACAATATGGGTCAGGGTGGCAGTTTCCTGTGTTTGGGCACCCTTTCTTTGAACAGTCCCCAGGTATGTAGGATGATATCACCCTGGCAGATGGCCAGGGCAAGGGAAAGGCTCTCACCAAGACTGGCATTGTGGAAACCATTTCAGTCAAGTGCTTCGTGGCCACAAACGACCCTTCAGCTGCAATTGTTGCTTATTTCTAGTTCAGCCTGAGTCCTCTCTTTATGAATGACTTTGTGGTGTCCTAGTGGAGTTGCCCCTGGTTTTGCTAAGATCTCCTTCCCAACGCTGTTGTGATAGTTCAAAGCTTTACCAAGGCTGGCAGGTGTGGCAGCTTCCTGCTGGCACTGCTGTGACTGAGCTGACATCGGTTTTGGCTCTCATGGTGATCCTCCATTTCTTAATTTCTGAAGAATGGTGGGAGAAGGAGCCCCAGACATGTAAGAGAATGATCTGTGTTTTCACCTGATGAAGAACAAAGCGAAAGGAAGAAGTTCTTCAAAGTCCTGTCATCCTGCTTGTGGCACTCAGAGAGGGTTTCTTCACCTACTACTCTCTTTGAACTGGTGGATGACTTGTTCTTGCAGGGCTGCTTTCAGTCGGCAGAGCTTTCAGGTGGGGTGGAAAAATGAGCCTGTCTGGTGGGAGAGCTGTTTGCTGGGGTCCTGGGCTGGGAACAGAGCAGTCACTTGATTTAGCTGACTCCTTTGCCTGTTGCTCAACCAGATGTCCTCTGTAGTTTGTGCTATAAGATGTTAAGTAATTAAATCATTCAGATTCTAGTTAAACATAATTAGAGCCCCATGTAAACTGAGTGAAGCTGACAGGTTTTATATGTTGGTCAGAGCAAAAATATCAGATGATATAGCTCAGCATTAATACAGAGAGATTTAAGCCTCCCTGCCCTCAAATAGAGAGGTGTTCAGTCTCAAAATTTAATCCTCAATTAGAACTGCAGTTTATGGAACACACTGAAAATGTTTTCAGGCTCTTGGAAGCCTCACTCGAAAGTGCTCTGCTCTCCTGTTTGCTGCTTAAAGTTCCTTCTGTGCTCCTGAAGCTGAAATGGAGAACATCCCCAGCGGTTGCTGTGTGCAGTTAAACAGAAAGCTAACAGACTTGTGCCGTTCTCCCTGTAATTGAAGTTCCTGGGTAAGTCAGTTGCAGTGGTGCTCCCCTGAGAAGGAGTTGGAACACCTAGAGCCATCTCCGCTTTGCGCTCCGCTTTCCTTTCCCACCTTGTAGCTGACTTCCCTGGTAGGATCACGGAGCTGCGGCACAGCCTGGGTACGGTGCCTGCTTTCCACCAGCGGTCTCGCTGCAAGCTGAGTTCATAGCCATCACACTGCAAGCTGAGTTCATAGCCATCCCATTTCTTTGGCTATTCCTAAATAGCAGAACTGGAGAGAATCTCTGTGTAATGTGGCTGTAGGTGTTACAAAGGAAGAGAGGTAAATGCAGGATTGCGAGCACGGGGCTGAACCGTGACCTACATGTTCCAGCATTTGATGATTGTTATTTTATTACAGCACTCTGAAGCTAATCCTGGTAATTTCCCTCCCTCATTTTACAGATATAACACATTATTTGGTTGTTTGTTTGCTGGCAGGCAAAGCATATTTTCTGAAGGAAAGTGTTAACAGATACACTGATAAAATGTCTGTCTTCTAGAAACTGTCTGAAGACAAATTGAGTATTTGTCTACATGTGGTGTTCACACTGTTGTTGTGCTAGCTACTGAACAAATTAACAAGATGATTCTTGTCTTTTCTAGGGTGTAAACTTTCTTTTTAAGTGTTGTAGGAGTCCTAAGTTGTGAACTAGACCCAGGGTGATCTTTGTTCTGCTGAATGCTCCGAAAGCTAATTGCTGCATCGCTTTGCAGTAGGTGATAAAGAACAATTGGGTACAGAGCATTCACAGGAGAGTAAAATTACATCAGAAGAGAATCAGATTGAAGTAGTTAAGGGGATTTTGCAGTTAGACTTGGTTAATAAAAGAAAAATCAGATGGAAGAAAAGTGCAGTTATTTCTTGTTAATCCTAGATGCTGAAGTTGCTTTGCTCAGTACTGAAAACAGCTCCTTTCCCTGCCCCACAGAGTTATTTCATGCAATAGCTTCCCCCGTCCCCTTCAGCCTCTCCCCACCACGCTTAGTTATGTCACTTGTGTGATGCTCCCAGCCTTGCTGTCCTGGCTGGAGTCTCGGGACCGGTTCCAAGCTTGTATCTCTCACTTGGCAGCACATGATGCGGCTGGTGGGCAATCTGCCGTGTCCCTTTTTTGTCAAACTTCAGCGGTGGTGGCTGACACTGAACCCGGGGATGAGAGCAGGGAGGGGGAAATGTGCAGTGGAGCTGGGGAGATCTGCTGGGTGTCCTTGTGCATTTTCCTCTACTTATTGCTCGTGATTGGTACTCAGTTCTCGTGGTGGTAGCATGACAGAGATGGTTTTGCCTTTCATGTTTTCAGTGATTAGCATGACCTGGTAAGTGCAAGATTTTTCAGCTGCTTTTTTTTCTATCAAGTGCTGTCTGCTTAAGGAGTGAAAAACTCGAGTTTCAGGAAAATCCCCTAAAGTTCTAGAGGAACCAAACAGTTTTATCAAGGTGTGCGTATGTGTGTATGTTTGTGTAAACACACAAGCTCACACAAGCACAATCTCCTTTCTGGATCAGCTCCCACCATGCAAAATACAAACCTGAAAGTGCTATAATTGATAATGTGCAATAGGAGACAAACAACCAAGTTTTTGGGAGAGGGCAGGGTGTGGTCCAGATCTGGCAAAACATTTAAGAACTGAACATTATTTTTTCAAAGGTAGGGAAACTTTAAAACATTGGTCCAAGAGTTAAGACTGGTTGGGAGAAGGAAGAGAGTGCAGTAAACTTGAGACGTCCTCTTTGTAGGGGGAGGTGTTGGGGGAGGAATTGGGACAAAAGAACATGCAAGTTTAGGTTAGTACATGTTCATGTTCTTCTGGTTTTTTAACTTCATTTGTTTCCCTGGCAGATGTCCCATGGCTTTGAGGCCTTTGTCTGTGTGAGAGAGAACATGAAGGAGGGTTTGGCAGGACGCTGTTGGGTTGTGTGGAATAGCTGGTAGTCATATTTATAGTTCGTGTTGTCTCTTGGCTTGTGCAGTTTTGATAACCAGCAATTGTTCTGTGAAGCTACATGGTATATTGGCAAGAGAGCTCTGCCTGAATTTCCTCCACCAGTTCTGTGTTGTGGATAGGGTTTGCATCCAACTTCTGTGAGGTCTGAGTAGGACTCGTCACATCCATGCTGTTTTTACTTTGATGGAGTGCTTTTTCGGAGCCAGCTCCCTTCATAGCCTCTCTTCTCAAATATACAGGCCAAGAGACTACCTGCAGTCCTGCTTGATTCAGTTGGAAGGAAGCAAATCTAGCACTCGTACATGATAATATTTTTCTGAGCTCTGTTGCATATATATGAGTGCTGCATCCTCCTTTGGAGGCTCTTCAGTTTCAGTGATCATTGCACCTTCCTGCTTAATGCTGTATGCTTCTGACTTGCTGAAACTCATAGCAGAGTTGGTCTTGTAGCTGCTGGGCTCTGCAGGGGAAGAGGAACAATACTTGTCTGCTGTGAGGGTGTGAACCTTCTGGTAGCCTCTTACTTTTCTGTGTCTGTGACTGTAAATGGATTTATAACTCTGTAGCTTTATACCTGCTATAATTGCTCAGAAATATATCCCATGTCAGCCTTTATTGCTGAGGGTGATTATGCTTCTGGTAACTGTCCTTTCTGGCAGACTCATAAAATAAGTTTCTCATAATAGGATTCCTAACAGAGTTAAACAATATGCATAGTTTAAAGTGCAAATATGTTTTATTGAAGCAAGGAGACTTATTCTTTTATTCTTCAATACCTTTAATTGGAGACCTCAGAAGGTGCATTAAGTACATGCATAAGTTTAAAACAAAAAATGTTCTCCCTGTTTCATTGATGGGAGCTCTATGGGGCCCTTTTCTTTGTTTTTCTTTGTGTGTGGGGCAAGTTTGTAGTTGAGAAGAATGTGCAGGCAAGTTCTTGAACTTCTAGATACTTTTTTATCAGTTAGTATAGTTTGTATATAAACTGTACAAAAGGTTGAAAAAAGGCTGCTTAGTGTTGCTGATTTAGCGCATAACTGCTGTGTGAATACTGGAGAATGAAAAACCTGGCGTCAGATTAGGGCTGACCTTGGACTCCCCAGTAAAGCAGAGGGTCCTGTGAAGCTGTCTGTAGGGGATGGTGGATGAGCTCTGGGTACCTTTGGTCGTGGTAATGTTGCGTTTGGTAGTGTAACTTAGATGACAGCAAGGGTGCAGAGGATAGAAAGTAATCCAGACAGTTGAACTCTCTGTTGGGCGACCTTGATCTTGATGTCTCACCTGGCATACTTCAGGTGGACATCAGAGGGTTGGGAAATTCTGGTTTAACATTGCAAATCAACTTAGTATGTTAATTCTTGTAAAGTGTTTCTAGAGATTGCAGGACTGAGGAGGTGTTATTTATCATCACTTTTAGCTAAAGAGTTCCACCCATGCAAAATTCTTGGCGTTAAGAGAATTGGAGTTTTTGGTAGGCGGGTTGTTCTCAAAATCTGGAGCAGAGGAAAAGGTGGTGAATAGTTATTTTGGGGCCCTTTTAAAATATGGAAATAAAATGGCTGGGGTTAGTCAGTGTTCTTTACTTCAGTACCTTTATCCTCCAGGATATTTTGGTATTTTTGCCTTTGAAATTTAGGCTAGACTTCAAAGGGTAGATGGAATTTCCCGGGAGAAGCAGGGTGCTGTAGAGTGGTAGAGGCTGGAGTTGGAGAAGACAAAGTAGATGGGTGCAGGTTGCCTGCTACTGCTGTCCTGTTATGTGTCTCAAATGGAGGAGGCCAAACCTTATCCCACCATGAAGTGGGAGACCTTCTGAGGATGTATGTGTGCCTCAGAAAACACACTACCGAGGGCTCAGTCTGTGGTGTGGTTGCCCACATCAGCTGTCTGCTGCAGGGTTTTGATGTGCCTGAATACAGCTGTGAACTTTGGCATTGGCTGACATGAGGCACCAACCTTGGGGACACCGTGTGCAGGTGCACAAAACCTCTTGGAGTGGTTTTGGCCATTTCCCTGTGGGACTGGGATAGTCAGGAGTTTAATTTCTTGTTTTTTAAGGCGTAGAGTGTATCATACAAGCATAAAATCAAATGCTGTGGGATGGCAAATACTGTTTTATAAGCTATTTGGCTTGTTGTAGCTGTGATAATCTGTGTTGATCAACCCTTTTGGTGTTTGCTACAGAATGTATTCTAAAAGGCATGGTAGCTCCTTCTCATTGGTGGCAGTCCAAACCGTCTCTGCTGCCAGCCTTGGCACTGGTGCCAGTGGTTTGCTTCAGCTGATCTAAGAATATGATACAGATGGTTTGATACTCAGTACAGATACATGCAGATGGCATGGAGTTTGGGAATGTCTTTATTTCCTTCCTTTGTTTCTGCTCAGTGTATCGAGGATCTCTGGGTGTGTAGTTGCTGTTCCTAAACCAATCTGAAGTGTATTTAGTTCATCTTCTGCCTCCCGTGCTGCTAGAATTCGTCAGCCCAAGGCTGCTGTTCGCGCAGGCTCCGGTGTCCAGCGTGTCGGTACAGGCATGCTGCTTTGTAACGCGCAAGAATACCTCTCTCAAGCTGTTTGACCACCACACCTCTCTAGGTGCTTCAGTGATGCAGGATGTAGAAAGCAGGTCCCACAAAGTGAGTTTGTAGGTCTAAAAATGCCAAGGTAGTGGTCACTGATGCTGGGTTTGCTTGAGAGTGTCGCTGACACTGGTGACGACATCTTTGCCATTGAAGCAGTGGAGTTTTAGCCTGGAGTAATTGTTCAAGCAGAGATCAGTGAGCTCTGGCTAAAGGCTGGATGGTTTCTTTTCAGGACTCATTACAGCCTGTTGATCTCTTGCCAGCAGAAATTTCTAGGTTGTGAATTTTTCTGTTGTATACAGGCATACGACATCAGTTGCCTGCTAGCAGGACAGGGTGTGAATAGAATCGTGACAGCATAACTTCAGTGCTCTCTGCAGTTCTCCATGTATACAATGTATTGATGTTCCAGTAGCTGATGCTGACATAGCTCATTGCCTGGGCAAGTGGTAAGAGTAGCCTCTGCTTTGATTTGCTTCTGGTCTGATGAGGTATGGGAAATCCTCGTTCTGCAGTTCAGGGCTACTGACAGCTCCTTTCTGTGCTTGGAGGTGGTTATATGGACTGACTTCAGAGCAATGGTTTACTTAGCTTCCTTCATAAGGTTGTTAAAGTGCTTAACAATGCAATTAATGTAATTTAAGGTCAGTTAAAAGCACTAGTGGTTCTTTTCAACTTAATTTTAAATACTGAGACAGATTAAGCAGTTGAACAATGACAAGATTATGCTCTGTAGGCATTGAGGATGTGAATACCATATGCCCTAATATTTGGAATTTTGAATCCAAAACTGAAGGACCACTGAAATAAATGACTGTGGACATATTGCTTTGTTCTGGGATCATGAGACATCTGACAAGTTAAGTGTGATTCTTGCAAGTCAGTATTTAGATGTCAAACCTGTAATGGGTGTTTCACAGCTACAGGAGGTACTGCTGGTGACTTCAGTACATTGTGTCTCTAGAGTTCATTCCAGTTCCACTGCAGATACTGACATAATGATAATTCCAGAGATGAGACATAAAATAGATTTATGCATCTCTGAATCCTTCCTCTTCCATTTGCACAGAGGCATTAGCATTTTATCCAAATAGTCACTTAGGTTTTGTGTGTGTTAATGGTTTGTTTTGCAGGCTCTTTTCCCCATAAGTTTCGTGAATGCTTTAGTTAATATTCTTAATGCAATTCATATTTTTAATTCAGAGAAGTTCAGATTTTACTGAAGAGGGCAGCAGGTTTCATAAGTGTACCCTTATGATGAAGCTGCCAGGCAGATCCTTCACCACCAGCTCTGGAATGAGTCTTTTCTGTTGGGCAAGAGAGGCCTGACCCATGGCTGCTTTGGAGTAGTATAGTTCGACCTGTGTCGATGAGAAGGGAGGTGTTGATTATCCACGTTAGTGAACACACCACGAGTAAAGTGGTACCTAACTGTTCTTGTGAGTCAAATAAAGCATTAAGGGTAGGTGGGATGTTGTGAGAAGTGGTGAATGCAGTGAGATGGGTGCACAAGCCTGGAGAGTGAACTCACTGGAGGTGTGTGTAGATTAAAGGGAAACATGAATCTAAAATGGAGCATGTCTTGGGGAGAGCATTTGTAGTTTGAAAACTTGCCTCAGTTGTATGTGGATGATGCTGTGCCATTAGCTGGATGTGGAGTCCAGTCCACCTGAAAAGGAAGGTGCTGAGGTGGTTTGACAGTAAGAGCAGATACATCTGACTGATGTCAGATCTGACAGATCGCTTGGGACCAATGGGCCTGGTAAAACTAAACTAGCCTTACCTTAGGAGCATGTCCAATGGTGAAGTTAGTTTTGGAAGGAGAGCTTCTCTACAGAAAACAAGGGCTTGCGTGACGTATATTTAAACAGTCCTTCTCTGCCAGCCTCAGAACTTCAGTTCTTTTTCAGCCTTTGTAAGGAAAAACAGTTCTTGAAATGTATCTTCATCCTTCCTTAGGAAGGATAGAGCTTAATTGGGTGTTTCCCAGAGAGCTGGTTTAGGAGTGACTGACTGGTAATGATGAGTGACAGAATTAGCATAAATTCAGATTAATGGAGATATGGTTGGCTAGTGCCAAGTGGCTATGTGGGTAGAAGATTCGGCTCTGGGTGGTGATGACAGAGGCTGATTTTTATCCCTCCCCCCCACCTCCTTCCCACCCAGACAGCTGAATATCCGACTGGATGTTAAATACTTGAAAATCAACCTACTTAGCAGCCTGGAGCAGGCTCTAGGGATGAGGCTTTAAAAGGGAGGGCTTCTTTGGGGTGGTTTTGAACGTGGCCATCTCAGGGACTACCACAGAGAAGCGGGCTGAGGGTATGCTGCTGCTCAGGCACGCCGGGGGTGCTTGCAGCCAGGGAGCACGGTGGAAGCTCTGGAGGTGGCTGTCCACGCTGGGCGGCTGGGAGGTCTCTCCTGGCTCCCCGAGCTCTCCCGTGTCGTGCGATTCCCCGGCGAGCATTGCTGTTTGTGGCCCCCAGCCAGCTTGTCATGTCAGTGCTGAAAACTCTGCCTGCTTCTCCAAACGTTGGGAACCTGTCTGGATCTGCCCGGTAACCTCGGTGTCTCCGCAGGCTCCACACGCAGAGCAGGAGCTTTTGGCTGGCAGCCTTTTGACTGTGTTTGGCCGACTCTTTGTGGCTTGTTAGGAGCTGGATCAGATCATCCACATGCCATGTGTTAGCAGTGTGGAAAGCCCAGGGTGTGGTGGAGGAGAGAGAAGGTGGATGTGTGGCCACACTGTTGTGGTGGAGGAAGAAGATGATGTACGAGTAGCCACCTTGTGCTGCCCAGGTGATGGCCCTGGATCAGGCCAAGCAGGTCTCAGTGGTTGTATCCTGTACTGGGCAGGGTAGTGGATCTCCAGCTGCTTGTTCTTGCTTGGGAGTGCTCCCTGGTTTGCAGCCCTGGTATGGCCAGGGAGCTGGTGTGGTGGCATGAAGTGCCAGGAAGGGGCTCCCCTGAGGCTGCAGCTGCATCTTGGCTCTGGTGCAGCTGCAAAGCTAGAGGTGGCCTGCTGCCTGCCCCCAGGCTTGAAGCTGGTGTTGGTGAGGGGTCACAGCCACCTTCCTCCATATTGTTGCCTTCTGAATACAATCTACCAGATCTTTTCTGTGATCTGTATTTCTAAAAGTAAAACGGAGCAGAGATGAAATGTACCTCTGTATCTGTACGAGACGTCGCCAGCAGAGCGGAGATTTGTCTGGTTAGGAATTCCCGTTCCACGTGTTGCTCTGATTATTTTTGATACCCACCCTGCTGGGCTCCTGTCTTGTGCATACTGGAACAGTGATGGTGATGGGTGGTCAGCCCTTGGTTGGTGTCCTTGGTGAACTCTCTGGGCAGCAGTGGGTAGTGTGTTCAAACATACCCCTGACAGAGATCCCTTCTCCCCCCACCATGCTTAATCAACTAGCTAGAGAGTCTTATCAAATGGGGCTGCTAAAAAGCACCTGCAACATCAGTAGTCACTGCTGAAACCCTAGTCCTTCTATGCTGATTAGGCTCTTGTTGTTAAAGAAGTTGTAGTGAATGTGTTTCAATTCTCAAATGAAGTTATTTTCCCCAATTACTTTCGTCTAAAATACGCTTCTAAAATTGTTTGCTCTGATGCTGAGGAATGCTTAATGCTTCTTCCCTTCTCCTTGTGCAAATGCAATCCTGAAGCACTGTCAGTGTCTTCTCAGCGTTTCTAATAGTTTTCTTAGTTAACATGTTTTCTTTTCCCTTTTCTGGGAGCTTACTCTCGAGTTCTGTGACGACTAGGTAGCAGTCCTACTAATTTTTATTATTATTATTTATTTTTTAGTTACTTAGAAATAGTATCCTGCTTGTTTAGCATAACTCCGCTGGGCTGTGAGGGTAGATGTGCTGTGACATTTCTTGGGTATCCTTTTGTTTGACTTGTCTGCTTCTCCCCCTCACCACCACCACACACACACACACCACTTGCAGGTTGGCTCACGCAGTTTTCCTGCTGTATGTTACTGCTTTGGTTGTTTGGGTGAGATAAAAACTTGTTGAACTACTAAAGTGGACAGAGTTTAAAATTACAGACACATTACTTTCCTTTGCTGCCATAATATGTTTGTTTTGGCAGGCTGGCTCCTCACTCTAACATGGAACAGTTCCTTTTTTTGTGATTATTCACTGTTTTCAGTCATACAGCACCAGGCATTATTCATGGTCCTGGAAAAAGTTACTCCTTCACAAAACAAAAGCATGGGAAGTACTCTGAGCTCCTGACAGGTATTAATGATCTGTGGGTACACACTGCAGTACAGTGTGGTTTGAGTTAACAAATGGCATGGGGTGTTGATGGCTCCTGAGCCGCAGGAGCCTTCTCCAGGTCTCCTGGTGGTTTGAACCTCTTGGTGGTTGTGCCGTTGCATGGCACCAGGTGCTTTGTGGATCCACCAGGAGTAAACCCTGCCTTCACCTGGGCTGCTGTTAAGCTTCTCCCACATGGTGGAGCTTTTACCCTCAACTTGACCACAGAAAGCCATTTCTGAAGTGCAGAGAGCAGGCTGAGGAGGGGAGGGCTCTGCTTGCCTCTTCTCTGATCCATAAAATATTTGTACCTTGTCTAATGATGTGTTGGGACTGCAGAGACACAGACACTATCGCCGGGCTAGTGCCTGCAGATCGATTAGCCGTAAGCAGAGAGGCTGCTCGGATGCCTTCACAGTCAGGTGGCACTTGGTACATGGTGGAGCTGTGAATGCTGGGCTGGGCTACAGCTGCTGAAAAACAACCATTCTTCCTGAAGGGAAAGAGCCTGATCAGATTGGCCTCACAGTCAACAGGTCTCTGGCCTCTTCTCCCACCCGGTTTTTCCATTTCCAGCTCCTTATTCTGAAGCATCATGCTGTTTGTTGCCTTTCTCCTAATGCAGGAGTAGTGTTAAGTTGAATGATTCTTTACAGCAGACCACTTTTCAAAGACTGATGAAATGATCTGGGAGTTGGTGTGATTTCAGCCATGCCTAGGAACTGGGGAAGAAGTGTGCTAGTGAGAACAGCTGCCTGTGTGCAGAAATCAGCTAGTCTTTCTTACTAAGTGTTTGGAGTATTTGGGTGCTGTGCAGTGTTTGAAAGTTGTTCTTTGCTTACCCAGGCAAACTCTAATTCACTTCACTCTGGTGCTTGTCTATTTTCTCATAATACTTCCTTACAGCAAGAGGTGCCCTTTGCTTTTTTATGTTTTTTTCTTGGGGAAGAGGCAAAGAATAACTTCAGTGTCTTTCTCCCACCCCCTCGTGAAAGGAAAATGCTGTTTCCTCCCGTGGAAGTGAGTAATGTTGATGCAGGACAATTTAGACTTTTTATTAGCCACTTGTTTACATAAACATAACCTGTTCTTCTGAAAAATCTGTAATTTTCATGGGAACTATGCATTCACTTTAAGCTCACCCTGTTCACAGTACAGCAGCATATTTTTTCACCTATGATTCCTGTGGCTGGAAATCACAAATGTTTTTCCTGCTGTCCCTCTATCTGCTAGAAAACTGGTTTTGCTGCTGAGGTCCTTCTGTGCCTGTGAGCCTCCTGCATGGCATGTTCTGCCACCTGGCCTGTTCTCCCTGCCAAGCTTGGTACTTCTTTGGTCTTGCTCTGTGCTGTTTCTGAAGCAAATCCCTGAAACTTGTTTTTCCCCAGTCTTCCTCTGCCTTACTGGTTCTGTTTCTTTCTAGAAAGAAATAGCAGAACTGATGGCACTGTTATGCATATCTGCTCAACTCTTCCTGTGCCAGTGAATAAAATTGCCAATCCTTCCTGCCTGTTCTTGCTGCTCACCTGCCTGCATGCTTAGATTTTTTATTCAAGAACCTTTTTGTGAAAGATTTAGGATGGTTTTTCTTTGAGAGCAGGAGGCTTGGTTTTGTTAGTTGATAGTTTCTAGGTGAGAGTAAGTAATGGCTTCTTCCCATAAACTCAGTAATCTTTTAATTTTGGTGACTCAGACTTTAATACTAATACAGTAAAGTGACAGGCTTCATCTCTTTACTTTGTAGGGCTTTTAGTCATCCTTAGAATTAATTCAGGTTTTTGTAGAAGCATTTGTTATTAGAGAACACAGACTCAGATACTTATTACTTGATTTTCTTTTTTTAACAGTTGTTTTTTTTTTTAAGAGCATCTGTGGATCCTCATGAAGTCAGTGAGGCACTTGGGCCCTAAAAGCTGCCTAAATTTGTACAGTAATGTGGGAGGAGGGGAAGGGCAGGGTGCTGTGAAGAGGCCTGGCATGTGTTTTCAGAAGACCTTCCTGTATTTTTAGCTGGTGGGTATCTTCAGAGTGCCACTCAGTGTAGAGAGCAGGGCCATCCATTGGTTCCAGACTGCCTGAATTTCCAGCTTTTCTATAAAATAGTTCTTGTGGAGATGATTTGGGGTTGGATGATTCTCAGCTGTGAAAGAAATACTTGGGTTGATTATTTTTGCTTCCCTGTTTTTCTGTAGGTTTCAAGAGGTTGTGCTTAACATTTCCAAATTAGTTAGAGGACTCCTCAAGCCTCTGAATTACACCTGCTAGGGGCTTGCAGAGGGAGGTCTGCCTGCCTGCCTGAGCTCCAGCTGCTCTGGAGGGTGCTGCAAAGAAATGATACGTGTAGGCAAATGATTTTTAGAGCAGTAGTGTTCCAGTTGGGATGGTGCTGCTCTCTGAGCTCATACACCCTTAGCTGTAGCTGGTGAACAGGAATAAGTTTTACAAATTGGGCTGCAAGTTTTCAGACGAACGCAAACCAAATTCTCCTTCTTTTGGTGCTCTGCAAAGAGGAAGGAAGGAAAAACAACAAACCAACCCAAATCTATTTCTGTGCTTTCTCAGAAGTTTGCTCATATAAAATTCCTTTTTTTCTTCTATGCAACTGTATTTTAAAATAAGCAAAATTCTTGAGGACTGCTAGAATAATTCTGCTTTGTAATGAAACATAATGGCTGATCAGAACTGACTGGACTTTTACAAAACAGTGGTTTGTCATGAAATCTCTAACAAATGGCTGCTCATAATTTTGAGGCATTTTAATATCTTTTTTTTTTAACATGGAACTAGCAGCTGCTTTTGCATGCTTCTGCAGGAGACCACGTGTGCATTTGTGGCCCCATCAGCAAAGCTTTGACTTCACAGTCAGTCCTGCTCCAATGTCTCTACTGACCTGAGACAAACAGAAACCTTTGTTTCACAGATGGAGTCCAGACATTACTGGCTTTAAGAGTTTTGCCTTCTAGTCAGTTCTTTTGTTCTTTGTGGTCTCGTAATTACATTTTCTTAAATGCAGTTCTCTTCACTGTTGTGGTACAGAAGGGTTTTAAGGCAGGGAACAGTGCGTGTGAAACAGTTTCTGTATGGTCGGAGAGCATAAACCAGGAGGAGAAAAATGTCTCTAATCTTTTCCCATTATCTCTGCTTACCTCACCTTTCTGAGGGGTTGCTTTCCACCTTAAGAACACATTGGTGCAAAGTGAATCTAGTGAAAATCATAAAAAGAGTGCTGTTTCACTTGGAAATGGAAATGTTTAGCTGTACTCTAAGGTCCTGTTTTGTCCCAGGCAAATGCGCACAACTTCATTCCTCCAGTGCTCTTTGTTCTAGGTATTCTGACTTGGGTGTGGGTTTGCAGATTTTGTGTGTTTCAGATAATCAGGAGGCATGTTAACCTCTGCTGGTGCTGTGACTGCTGGTTCCTCAGACACCCTGAGAGCAAGTCTAATAAACTGGTGGGAAAGCTGCAACTGGAGCTTGCGTTTCCCTCCCCGAAATGAGCAGCAAGGTGGCTGCCCTAAAGTCATCGCCTGAGCCTCGTGGTCTAATCTTAAGTGGCATGCTGGAGGTTTTTTGCAGTAGCATTCAAGGCAGCAGAGCAAACTGATGTGACTGATGGTATTTGTGGATTATATCAACATCAGTGGATTATCTGCAGGAGGAGGAGGAGGAGTATT
The DNA here is from genome assembly GCA_013399015.1 of Galbula dea. Lineage (NCBI taxonomy): Eukaryota > Metazoa > Chordata > Aves > Piciformes > Galbulidae > Galbula > Galbula dea. The sequence continues at coordinate 245,130 of VWZX01007837.1, forward strand.
AGAAACAGGAATGAGTGATACACTAAACAACTAACTAGAAGTGGGTAATGAAGAGGCAAGCAGCAGAATGAGACTGTAGGATTTACAGTTGGTTTGTACTTGGCATCCTTCTGGGGGTTTCTGTAAGAAAGGTTGGAAAAAGCCTAACGGAGAGGTAGCAGCACGTATTAGGCAATTTACTGAACAATAGGAATTGGCCTGAGCAGGGAGCTGAGGTATTGGGTTTGGCTGTTTGAAGTGAACAGGAGGTGAGCTCTGTTTGCCACTTTGGGGAGGATGACATTGGACAAGGCTGTTCATATCTTGCAAATGGAGAATTTCTGAGCAGTGTCATTTGTTTCAGCAAGAACTGGGTTGCTTGAGTGTTTTACTGGTAGCCAAAGGGAGTGATTATTTAGAAACAAAGAAGAGAGGGTGGGGGAATTTTATTCCTGTACTCAAAACCCACCACTGTATTAAAAACCAGCCTGCTTAAAAGGTGGTGTTACTGGGTAGCATTTCAGCAAGCTTGAGGCTTTGACTCAAAATAGGTATGGCAGCACTTGGCGAGAGCCTCCTCTGTGTTGTGAACTGTGTTTGGCTGCCAAGCCTGGCATCTACTGATGGAAGCATGTTTCTTTGTCATTTAGCCCTCTTGTAGAAGGCAGAAGAACACAAAGCAAAAATTAGAAGTCATTCTGATCCAGAAGCTACCTGCAGTAGCTGAATTGCTGGTTTGCTGCTCACATCTCCTAGTATCCTTGGCGTCTGGAGATGGGAATCTGAAAGGCTCGGGAATTCCGAGTGCATTGCTGAGGGCTTCAGGAGAAGGCACCATCACCAGAGTAGTTTCTCTCTAAATACAAAAATAGTAGGGGATCTTTTTTATGTGCAGTGTTTCTAGCTGCATTTATCATAGGCCTAAAGCAGCATCTTGCAAGAAAGTCCTGTTCCTGTGATCTGTTTTGAAATAAAAGCCCCATCAATATTTCAAGTCCATGCAAAAGACAAACCTTGAATGAAAATACTGGATCACCATGAGTAGGAGAAGTTACTGAAGGTAGGCACAGACTAAGAAATGAAATGGGAACATCAGATTCCCTAGAATAGCTTGTTACTAAGGGATGCTGAATCCAAGATAAAAGAACTCCTCTTTCTTCTAATTCCTCAGACTTTTTTCAGACCTGTTTAATTATGCCTTTAATATATCCAGTCTGATGTTGATGATGGTGGTTGCTTTGGGTAATGATCAGCTGCTGCAGCAAAACAATCCACTTGGATTTCTAATTTAGGAAGCAGAATGCTGATTTTTTTGTATAAACTTTGCCAGCAAACAGCAAACTATTTCCTAAGAGGTTGGTACAGTCTCGGATGTTGCTTCAGTGTTCTGTCTGCTTTCTCAGGAATCAGCAAGAGGACACAGAGATTTAACTGTTTTGGTCAGGATTGCCTTTTTCAGCTTTGATTTTCCATCATAGTTCATAAACTTGCCAATAATGTTCTGCTCAGAGCTCAGCCAAAAATGAGTAATTTCCTTTTTTCCTCACAGTACTTGGGAACCAGTCTGTAAGATTCTCCCCAGTGGAAGAATGAGACACACAAAATACTGGAAACAGAGCCCAGAAAAGAACCCAATTTAAATTAATCTTTGGAATTCCTTTTTTGTTTTACTGTGTATCTGCATACACAGAGTAGTTCCTTCATCTGCCTGGCTGCCATTGTAGTAACCTTTTTAGGTGTTGATCAGAAAGCGTGCCATCTTGCATCTGCTCCACTCCAGGAAATTGCCTGGTATCATCTGTTTTCTCCCTAAAATACTCACAATTCCCTGTAGGAGACTTTAGCCTTAAATATGGTATTAAATATGGTGCTGGTGGTAGGCAAAGTCATCTTATTACAGTTGTGTTTTCCTGCTGTTGCTGCAAACAAACATTAAAGATCTTTCCAAAAAGCAGACTCCTCAAGGATCCTTCATTAGCTCTATGTACTCCTGGGAATTGGTAATAGATACTTGAATATCATTCATTTTAGGAGCCAGGTTTCAATGCCTGTTAAATCAATGTGTGTGCTAAATATTTACTGTGTTTGTTTTGAAATGTGTATTCCTTTTCCAAGCAGCTCCTTTTGCCTCCTGGCTGTTAGATGCAGGGCTCCCCGAGGGGCTCCCAGGGCTAGCCGTGTCCTCACCCAATGGGACTTTAATTTCCCAGTTCCTGGTGGATGCTGTTCTGGCCTTGTGCAGGAGCAGATGGCAGAGCAAGAAGAGCTTGCAAGTTCTGCAGGCCAAGGTTTGCAGCAAGCAGAAAAAAAGGGAAATGTTAATATAGAAACTTGGAAAAAAAAAATAACCCAACAAACCCTGGTAAGGGAGAAATGCCAAAGGGAAGAAACAATTGTGTTGCTCTAAGAGTGGTGTTCGGAGCTCAGGCATAAAACTAAAGCTGTCCTGATCTCATCCATGCAAGGGCTATAAAACCCAATTACTCTGAGAGCTGGAATTTAAATAACTAGAAACTTTATGTCTAGTCTTGTCTTGCTTTTAGCTCTCTTGTCAGGGGGAAGAACTGTCCAAGTCAGTGATAAGGAACCATTTTACTTGGGGAGGAGTTTTAAACAACACCCAAGGATGATGTCATTCCTGACACTCTTCATATCCTGATTCTAAATCTGCAATGGTGAAAGGAAGAAATATCTATTAGGAATGCTGGAGCATTATAAGCCTAGTAGGCATTGGTTTAGGTGCTTTAAAACAAGTCTTGGCATATAGAGCAGCTTACTGCATTTATAGAAGATTGATCTGCTTTTTAACTGCAAAATACCACCTCAAAACATTCCCAGCAGCTGATAAAGTGATAGAGATTTTAGACTGCATTGCTGGGGGTTTTTTAATGTCTTTTAAATGGACAAGCTACTGAGGTTTCTGCAGGTAGAATACTACACCTTACTTTTAAAACTTGAAAGGAGAAAAGACTTGGAAGCACCTGAAAAGGAAGTGGATTGTTAAAGTTGCTTGAGAATTTCTTTTGCTGTCTGTTTAGGTAATCATAATTAAAAAATGCCTGAATGATCTTAATAACACATGATTCAACTGACAAGCACTAATTGCTCTCTATCAGGCCAAGAGAAGATGAATGTTGTCAAGAAAACCACAAGTCAGACAAGCTGATTCTCTTCTAGTCTGACACCATGTTCCCATGTACAAACCAGTTTTTACTGGAGTCTTTCCAACATCAAAAGAAAATCCTTGCCTTCCCATTAATTCTCCCTGCTGGCAGCCTTGAGCTGTTTGTGACGAGTTCCTTTCGTTCCTATTGCTGGGTTGCTAATGCACCAGATTGTGCAAAGACAAAAATGTAAACAGGTTTCCCAACTTCTCTTTATCTTCTGTAGTTTAAACTGAACACATTCTTGCACAGGGATATAAAGCTAGGTAGAAAAAGGACTTTTTTTGGTTTTAATTGTCATAGGGATCCTTTTTTCCCTTGCCCTGGAATGTGCAGTGAGCTGGGCCAGGTAGAAGAGTTGCTGTTGTTTTGTTTTTCCCAAAGATTCTCTCTTTTTTTTTAAAGACAACCTATGCAAATGATGCCATTGGAGGGAAAAATCCTAGTGCTGTGCAGCAGATGCTATCTGGCAGGATTTCCTGCAAGGTGATATGTATCTGGTGCCAGGGGTGGGTTGTTTGGGCTTTTTTTTTCTTCTTTTGTTTTAAAGATGCCTTTTTATCTGTTCACCTTCTAGTCCAGTTCAAAACTGGTCTTGTGGTGTTTGACTCTGCTGTGGTCCTTGGTTCTGACACTCTCTGTTCTCCTATGCTTTCCTTTTCTATTTGGGCTTCTGTTACTAAGGAGCTTTGGAAGAGTATGGGTCACTTGGGCAACCAAACACCAAGATAAATCTGATGATCTTGATTGTGACCAGTGTTTAAAAAATAGCCCCTGCTTGGTGCTGATCCTTACTCCAGAGTTAATTAGGAAGGAGCTCATGTGTTTTAGTGGAGGTTTGAGACCCTTGAAAACTTAGAAAGACAGGAGGAGAAACCTTGGGATCTTTCTGTAAACAAAGCTCCTCCTTTCAGCTGATATTTTAAGTTGGATCATTAACTCTCTCCCCAGAGTTCAGTAGTGCCAATTTGTCTTTTAATTACTTTTTCTGAGGAACAGGAATATTGACTTGGTTGTGAATGCACTTCCCTTCACTCTGGGAGGACTTCAGCTCAATCTACTCTCTGTTCTTACTGAGATCAGCTTCAGAAAACTTTACCATAATTCTCAAACTTCAGTTCTTAAACAGCAAGTCAGTTAATTATCAGCCTTGGTAAATATTTCCCTGCCAAACCTGATGACTGTTTTAACTGTTTGATGCCCACCTTTAGCATGCCTGGAGATCTGCTGTCTTGAAAAGGACTGATTACTTTGTGCAAAATGAAACTTGGGATTCTCTCTCAAAGTCAGCATCTAAGCCAGTCCCTTGTCAGCATCTCTGTATGCTGAGCATGGCTTAGAAACAGAGGAGTCATGAACACCTTTTCCTTACCAGTTTCTTTTCTGGCAGTAAACCCCTCTTGATAATAATGGGTGATGTTGAAGTGGAGAGGGGAGGGGTGGGTGGATGTGAAGAGAGAGAGCATTCCTGCCTTGCTTTCCAGCAAGATGCCAGTCCCTCTTCTGGACTGGATCACCCTCACAGTTTTTGTTTCCCAGTTTTTGGCTCCCTGACAGTAGAAATAAGTAAGTAAATCTGAGCAGATAGGCAAGACCTTGAGCTGACCGTGGGTTGGTTTGTCATTTCCAGTCTCCCAAAACCAAAGATGTACCTGTGCTTCTGTGTCAAAACCAAGGTCAAATCTATCTGAAGTTTATTATAATCTGTGACAGTTTAGCAACATCACAAGATATAAAAAACATAGTGATAAATTAATGCTCTTAATTTTTGCATGTGATGGGGGAACAAGCTCCCTGTGTCCTCCAGGGGTGCCCTGGGATGCGCTCTGCCTGCTGCTGATCGACACCCAGAGAGGTGAGATGAGCTCTGAAAAGCGGAGGGCAGAGCCCTGTGCTCTCAGCTGGGTCAGAGCCTCTGGGGGCAACCACAGCAGAGGCTGCAGTTGTGCCTGCTGCACTGTTTTCTGTGGAAAATAGTGAGAACCCTGGAGTGTGCCCTGAGATCATAAAATCCTTTTGCTTCTCTAGCAAAGTGAACAACTAATAAGAAAAGAAAAGAGACTGTGTGTTGAGTTTGTGGCTGTGTTACAGGAAAAGCACTAGCCAGTCCTGTGGTGCTGTGGAAATAGCCATTATCAGAGAGTGCTGAACTCTGTCATCATTAGCTATCTAATTCTGGCTTGTAGCTGAGAAACCATGTTAAAAATGCAAGCTGGCACCTTCAGAACAGAGCAGTGCTTGTCTTACCTCTAGTATCAGAGGTTTCTAGCTGTGTTGTTTTGGGGGTTTTTTGTGTGTGTTTTGTTGATTTTTTTGTGGTGGAATCTTTTTAGCAGATTGTTTAAGCAAACAGTTTGGAAATGTGGTCCTTGTCTTTGCAGAGCAAGGAGTTCTCACTGCTACTGGTGTCTCAAGGCAGTTATCAACGTGCCCTCCAGGAGTAGGATCTCTGGGGGCTGCCCACAGCATCACTCCTGTAGAAGGTGATGGCAGCACTGGGATGTACAGATGAGGTGGTGACCCTGAAGGGGGGCTGCTCACTGCCTAGGCCCCTTGTAGAGGGGCATGGCAGCCTTGTAAGGTCCTCTGCTCCTCTGCAGAGTGGCTGGGGTTTCAAGGTATACTTCTGAATGTCTGATCTGTGGTGTGATGAGTATGTTCATTGGCATGGTTCCTGAGCTGAGTGAGGAACGTACCAAGGAGTGATAAGCAGTGCCATCTAGGGTTGAGCCTGGCCTAGGGCTTCCATCCTAGGTGTCCTGGCTGAGCAGTCAGCTGCAGCACAGCAGTGGAAGGTTTCTGAGGCCAGAGGATGTTATTACTCTTAGTGAAGCTTGGCTTTCTTTAGGTGTTGATTTGTATTTTAAAAGTACTGAAGAGTGCACCCTGCATCTCACCAAGAGCCTTAAATCCTGGTGTTGTATCAGAAATACATACTTGTCTCAGGAGGATTACAGGATATTTTTGCTGGGTCTGTGATGTTATGTGGAGTCTAGGAAATTCATGGTGTGCAGGTGATGGAGTGTTTGGATTGCTCTTCAGAACCAGAGGATGTTACCTTTTAGCTGATGCATGCAGGAGGACATGACTGAGGAAAAGCTGTTGCATATGTTTGAAGGGGAATAACATAGTCTGATCATGTGATGGAGCAAGCCTACCCAAGTCAGATGAGTTGCCCACAAGTACCCAGGTGTCCTGGCTGGATCTTGATGTCACTGCAAACCTTTTGGTTTGGTTTGGTTTGGTTTTGGGGAGTGGCACTGTTGAAGTAAGAGTTTCATCTTTTCTGTGGGGCAACATGTTTGAAATTCAGTTCTCTGTTCAAGTATATGCCATACCTTCAGGTACATGCCATGTGTCTTCATTTCTCCTGGTCTGTAGCTGAGGCATCCCTTAGGTGCAAAGTCTGAAGAAGTCAGTCAGCTCTAGCACTGACCTGTGCCCAGGAGGAAAAGATTTGTTTGTTTTATAGATTTCTCTGAGGTTTATGTGCAGCTTTGGGGAAACTCATTAAACTTGACAGCAGAAGCTCTGGTCTCATTAGCCCCATCCAGAGAGGCCTTGTGGTTCAGGCTTTGGGTTGCAGTTTTCCACCAAGAACCGCATCATTTTAGGGCAATAGAAGAAGGTGCCAAGGTTAAAGTTGTGTGCCCATATTGTCCAGCCTGGGGCCCAGGCTCCTGTAATGGTACTGGCTGGGGAGCACTTAAATGCGGCCTTCACCCAGAACCGTGTGGAGCACAGCACGCCCAAGCCCTGGTCCCTCTCACCCCTCCTGCCCGTGCTCTTGGCAGAGTGCAGCCTGTCTTCAGGCAGGCTCAGGAGCCAACTCCCAGCTGCTGGTTGGTGCCTGTGGGCAGACATAGGTTTGCATTATTTTTCAGTAATACTTAAGTTCAAATGACTGTAACTTATAATAGCAAAACCATAATTTAGTAAACAGCAGCAATTTATTTCCCAAAGTGCTGAGCGCTCTGCTGGCTCCTGTCACCACGTTGCAGCAGGATGTACAGTGCTCTCTGGGCTTGATTGCCTTCCCTCAGTGAGACACTGCTCCAGGAACGTGAGCAGAGGGGCTGGTGGAATGGAGTCACTGCTGTCAAGTGCAGCTTGTGCTCAGTCGTTCTTCCTGCCTCTGGGGCCTTGCAAGGGCCCCTTCTGACCCATGTACCAAACCTGCAGCTTTTCATTTCATTAAAACTATTAATTTTTCCAAGGAATTCACTTGCTGTTGGTTGGATGCATTGGGCCAGGGGGGTTGACTGTAAGTGTGTTATGGTTTGGATTAGAACAGAATTAATTCTTTTCAGTAACTGTATTTTCTAAAAGATATTCCACCACCACATACATAATACTGTTATTAGTTATCCCCCCCCCACACACACCCCTTGCCTGAACTGTCCNTGCAGACTACTTCACAGGTAGTTATTTTCAGGATGCCCTCCACCCCACCCCAGAGCAGCAAGCCTTGGCCTTTCAGGTCCCTGCTTCTTCCTGTCAGAATTTCTCCATTTGCTAGCTTTAGAGTTGCTATTTTCCTTCTTTCTCTCCCTTTTTTTTTTTTTGTTGTTTCTTAAACCCTTGCTTTTCCCCTGAAAGGTACCAGGGAAAACTTCTTCAGCAAGTTCATTCTTGGCTCTCCTGATGGAATGACTAAAGGCTGGAGTGGGAAGCATGTCTGGCCTTCAAGTCTGTGATCTGCTTGATTCATAGATAAATATCCTATAAAATGCATAGTTGGGCTGCTCTGACTTTTGGGCTGAATATTCTTTCATGATCTGATTAGGAAAATGGCCACAACTTGACTCAAACTTTCCAGCTCAGTGTGTCTTGATGCCAGCAGCATGCAGTTCATCAGCCAGCCTTGAAGGGAAGTCCGGGTTCCTGCTCCTGTGCCTCAAACTCGGCCATATGCAGAGCCACAGGAGCCAGTTTTGATACCCTCCTTGCAAAGCTGCATGGTTGTGGGTCTCTGGCAGCAGTAGATGTGATGCTGGAGCATTTGAAACTCATCTTTTGCAGGGCCCAGTTAGTTAGAAATAAACCTAGATTCAAAGCATTAATAAGGAAAATCCAAGACAGCTCCTGCCAACCAAACTGCTTAAGGTTGTGGGCAGAGAAAAGCCCAAAAGTTTCCCCCCTCACTTCACCCTACCCCTGAAGGGAAGTCCAGAGAGGATATGGTCCAGGAAAATGTTTTAGTGTCTGTGATGAAGGAAAGAAATGGTTTTGTAAAATCTGCACAGTGTTACTGGTGGGGTAAGAGGGAAAAGGGAAGCATGAGGATGGGTGTCAGAACATAGTGCCATGTAGTCCCTACTTGGTTTTAGGCAGCAAAAAAAAATTACCATGTGGCAAAAGAAACTCTGTACCATTTGAGAAGCACTTGGTTTCATTTTTGATCTTGGTAAAGTGTTTCTTAACACAATGGCTTTTTTTTCTCAAGTATTAGCATTAATGAGTGAAAATGTTAATAGGTTTTGTTGACTGTACAAGTGGGAAGACTGGCAACAACCTGGGATTTCAAAAGAAACTAATATTCCATCCTCTAGATTCAAAGATAATTCAGGAAAGTAATAAAAGCTTGTGAAATCATAGGGAAGAAGGCTCTATGTCACATCCCTCCTTCATCAGGTAGAAAGCAAATAGCTCATTCCATTGGCCAGAAGTCTGTGTCTTGGAGATGACCCTGTGATTTTTTTCTTTTGCCAGTCCCTGAGTTCCTCCATCTCAGCAGCCTCTGCCCTCCCCTTCTCGGCAGGAGTCTTAAACCCTCCAAGGTCTTGGGGCGTTCTGGCAGTCGAGCTTGCTGCACATGCTTCCTGCAGTCCGTGTGCACAAGGGATCACTCTCTAAATCATACAGGGCAAGATTTCATAAAAAATTTGGAGACCCATCTTGTGACTAGGTTGGTGATCTCATTTTATCCATACGTGGCACTTGTTAAGCAAATACCCTTGAAGCATAGGAAACTGTCTGGGAACCGACTTGTGTTTCTTCCTCTGCTGCGTTATCTTGGTTTGATTGCTAGGACAGAAGTCCTGATGATATTTTCTGAAGGGAAGTAATGCAGTGCTATTCTTAGCTCTTTTTCCTACTTCCTACTTTTTCTTTTTCTTTTTTTTTTTTTTCCTTGAGACTTTGTTGTTCTTCAGGTGCTTGAACTTTGCACCCACTCTGATTTCCCTGGAGCGGAGCGTTCGGTGGAGCACTGAGCACGTTTCAGACCTGACTCCAAGGCAACAGGAGGTTTTCCAAGAACTAATTCTGGCCTTTTCTCTGAGAATTGTTGTCAGCACATAGTCACAGTAATGAAATGGTGAATAAGCTAAAGTATTTTTGGTGACAGTGGTACACCACACCTCTGTGGTGTGTGTGCTCTGAGACTCAGGACTTAGACATCTTGGACCTGTTTCTGCTGGAGCTATGAGGAAGTGTTTGTGCTGACAGGCCAGGACAGAAGCTCTTGGGAGTGATCAGTTGTTTCTTGGTGGATAATGATCAGCCTCTCACCTTGTGTGGCCATTAACTGTTTAGTTGGAAGTTAGAGCCCTTTGGAAGCCTGAGGGTGTCACTCTCCTTTGTAGGCATCCAAAGGAAGCATCCTGGCATTGTGGGAACGCTGGATGGGAGGCACCTCCAGAGCGTCTCTAGCTTGATGTCCTGCTTCAGAGGGGACTCTCAGCCATCCCATACTAGGTCAGCTCTGCTGTGGCTTTGTCCTAGCAGAGCACTGGGAATCCCCACAGATGGAGATGTCCCTGTTAAGAGCTCTTAGTGCTGTAGCACCTTTATAGTGAACGTGTGCCTTCTGAGGATCCCAAAGAACCATTTTGGCTTGTTGCTCAGACCCTCCCAGCTGAGGATTTTGTTCCTTACGTGCTTGCAGCGTGGAAGGAGTTCCTCTGAGACATCAGGGCTAGTAGCAGAGCTTCAGTGTTGGAAAAGCCAACAGACTCTTTTAAAAGAGGATGTAGCTATTCAGCTAAGCCTTCATGTGTTTGCATTAGTGTTGTTGCCTCTGCAAAGTGAGCTTTGTGTTTGGTAGAGGGAGCAGCAGTCAGACAAATCTTACTGAAGAGACAGGAGAGGAAGCACCCAGCACTGAGCCCAGCATTTCTGTGCACTGTGTTCTGGACCTTCCAAATTGGATTGAACATTGTGATTGAAAAGATTGTCAGCACTATGCAAATGAGAGAGAGAAGGGAAAGTGCATCTCATGCAAGTAATTTCTATGTAGATAATTTGCCATAAAAATTTATATTGCAGTCCTTAAAACCTTCAGAGATTTATTCTGTCTCGGGAAAGGTGATTTATGTGGTATTAAAACACTTTTTATGTTCCAGTCCTTTAGATTTAATGTTTATTGCCTATAAAAACGAAATCTTCCTGTGGATATTTAAAAGTTTTGGTACTGTGTGAAATATATATTCAGCTTGGAATCTGAAATGCTTTAGAGGTGCAGTAAATAAGTGATGGAGTGTTACCTCAGGTTCTCTAGCCTCAGCAGCCCAGACTGACTCCAGGGCTGTAGCCATTATGTCCATAGCATTCTGCTTACCTCAGACATACAGTGGAGGAGAACACAGAATAGCAAAAGGAATTGGTCATTCCTCTTTGGCTGAATATTTAGGGCACTTTGTACACAGGTTTTTGAAGCTGGGCTTGGCCTAGGGTGTACAGTCAGTGTTAAAATGCAGAAGTAGGCTTATTCCTTAGCCACAAAGGGCTGGGTTAAAGCACAGGATCAGGGCATACTTCAGGAGTATCAGGGGAGGAGAAGACATTCTGCATCCTGTCTCTAAACACCTACATGTGGTAAGAAAGGAGCAGGGCAAGGCAGCACAGGGCTGCTGTGGTCCCTGTCAGTAGAGGGGCAAGAAGCTGCCTGCCTTTGGCATTTATTTCCAGTTTAATTGCTGGTTATTTTTGGTGTTCTCATTATGGCACAGACAACAGAAAATCCCAAAGAAGTGTCAGGATCATTTTGTTTGTGTTCCAAACAAAACCAAAACCCAGCAAACAACTCAACTAAACACCATTCCTCTCTGGCTCTGTTCTGGTCTTTAGAAACCCAGGGTCATATTTGAAGTGTCTTTTTCCTGGGTGATGTGAAAGAAGTGGAGAGGCAGAAAAGCAGAATAAACCTGTGGTGGGTTTAAGCAGTTTGGCCTTTGCTTATAGGCTTGGAGGAATAGGGTTTACCTGAAGTTAAGTGAAAGACACTGGCTGAAACAATAAGCAGGTTTCAGCTGAATGGTGATTGTTCTTGGTTCCCTTGTTGTCCAGGCTGACATCTCTGATGTGAGACAGCTGTTCCATTGCCAACTTTTTCACCCCCAGTGCTGTTTCTGTGGATCCAGAGCATTTTCTGCGAGGTGTGTTCAGTGATCTGCTTTGGGTGACTTCTTCAGAATGCAAAGATTAAACTCTCCTAAGTTTTTGTATATTGAAATGCCAAGCTCTGGCTTTAGGAGGTTTTTAGGCTCTGTGGTGCTGCTGTGGAAGCAGAGGTCTGGAGTTGTCTGTGTAGAAGAATTATTTTTTTCATGGGTTATCCTTTGTACTTGTCAGCCAGAACACTGCCAAAACCCAACCTTGGTGGTCTAATAATTCTGTGGCTTTGGGGAACTTCATATTTGTCCAGTTGGTTCTTCTGCAGTAATCTCGGTACTCAGTTTATCCCTTTATGCCTGTGATTTCCGTTAAACACATAGATGTTCTTCAACTAGAACTTTTTTCCCCACTCATGAAGGATTTAAACTAAGAGGAAGAAGAGAAGCAGTCTCCAAGTGAACCATTTCATGTTTGGTACAATGTGGAGCATCTTTTGTCATCTCCAAAGAGGCATTTTTGGATCAAACTTTGCTGCTGTCAGGCTTAGGGCTCTAGAGTATTTCGTCAGCAGGATGAGGGTGTCCAGCACTGTCTGCATATGTGAAAGCTAAAATCTGGCTGCTTTTCTAGATAAAGGATGGAGATACTGGAGGCAGTGGATCTGAGAGGGAGGAGCTCAGAGGTAGCTATTTGTAATGTGTCTGAGAAGCGTGTAGGGATGGAGAATGGTGACAGCAACTTCAGACTGTTGACTAAAAGCCTGTAGCTTGCTGTTACAGGTCACATATTTGAATGCTGCTTTTGTTTTTAACATGTGATGCTGATGAAATACAGAATAGAGATAGGAAATCATTCATGAGGACCTGACTTCTGTTCCTAAAGGACGGGGGATGAGCCTAGGCTTGGTTTCAGCCACAGCAGAAAACAGAGGGGGTTAGTCCCAACACATTAGGTGGTGTCGCTTTGGTTTGAGTTCTCATATAGGAGAGAGGGACATGGATGTGCATGTATGTGTGTGTATGGACTGAAAGGCACAGTGTGACAGAATGCCTTGAAAAGATACAGACCTAGCTGATGTCTTGGTGAAGAGACCACTTACATCCCTAGTGCATCATCCGACTCCCCAAACAGTGGCTGCACTCTAGATAACTGTGTGTGCAGTTTCATTCCTGTGGGGAGGGAATGGAGTAATCTGTTCCATCAGCTTGTAAAACTGCACTAATTAGCAGGCCATCAGCATTGATTGAGGCAGCTGCATTCTTTACTGAGGGGCTGTAAACACAGTCTTCACAGAATTGGTTTTACTGCTCTGAAGTGCAAGGAATTGAAATTGTATTTGATAGCCAAAATTAAGGACTTCTTGGTGACAGTGTATCATAGTGAGGTTGGCAGTGCCACTGCAGCTAAATCTGTTGTCATTTTAGTGTGATTTCTCCCAGGGAATACTGGGGGAATTCTGTAGATTATCAACACAAAAGTTTTTGACAGTTGAAGAAGTATTTTAGCTGTACTGGTTGCCTTAGCTGGGTTCGTGGAGCAAGGAGACATTGGCTGGCTGTACTTTGGTGCTGTCCTGGTGGGCATCACCTTTTACTGATTCTAAATGCCAGATATAATGGCAGGGGCACTGAGTGCCAGTGGCTGGGGGAGCTGGGCTTGGTTAGCCTGGAGAGGAGGAGGCTCAGGGGAGACCTTCTGTCTCTCTGCAACTCCCTGAGAGGAGGCTGGAGCCAGGTGGGGTTTGGTCTCTTCTCCCAGGTAACAAGAGAGAGGACAAGAGGAAGCAGCCTCAAGATATGCCAGGGGAGGTTTGGGTTGGACATGAGGAACAATTTCTTCCCCAAAAGGGTTGTCAAGGCCTGGCTCAGGCTTCCCAGGGCAGTGATGGAGTCACCATCCCTGGAAGGGTTTAAAACTTTGTAGATGTGGCACTTAGGGAAATGGCTTAGTGGTGACCTGGCAGTGTTGGGTCAGTCATTGGGCTTGATGATCTTAGAATGAGTCTATGATTTGGAGTATTTAAAAATGTTTTATGCATACCTCTGTTAATGCATGATCTCTAGAAGGCCTCTGCAGTAGTTGTGGATAGGCAGTTTAGAGCATGCTGGACATGCAGGTCAAAGCCAGTGGAAAATCAGTGTTAGAAATACTGCGCAGAGAGCAGTGCTTCTGGCTCTGAACTCACCTGCAACATTATTAACATTAAACATGTTATTTTTTGTTATATGCTTGCTCTCAACTCTAAGGCAGTCTCCTTGTCACTGTACAGCAGCTACTTCTACTTCATCAGTCAGTTCTGCTTTTTTCCTTTCCCTGCCACAGGAAATGAGCTTAGCTGAGCACTGCAGTGTTGGGTAACACCTCGCTGGAGAGGGCATTCTGCATTCCACCACCCCTGCCTCTTGATTTCAGGGCAGTGTCATTGTCAGGCTTGTGCTGGACTGTAAGCATCCAGATCAAATACTGAAGCCTATGCATCTTTTCCTGAAAGACTTCCAGATCTGGTGTTGTGTTGGATTGCCCCCAGGTTTGTGGTGCCTGTCAGTGTGTGTTGCTGTGCCAGGCTGAGTCATTGTGTGGGGTTGGAGCTGAAGGAATACCCAGAGGTTTAAATGGGGCTTCAGGAGTAGGAAAAACCTAAGTAAAGAAAACATTGCTGTCTTGTTTCCTATTTATATCCCTTAATTTTTTTAGCAAACATCCACCAGTTCCATCCAGAGGCAGCTTCTCAGGAAAGCTGGGTTCTCCCCACCATGGGAAAATGCATAAACATTAATAATGTGCCCAGAAAGTCAACAAACCCAAGCAAGGGAGGAAGCCTGCTAGTCCAGAGTCAAGGGCTGTTCTCTGAAAACACTCTGCCAAGTGCTTTTCCTGCTGAAATTGTTTATCAAGCAGCAGTTTCACCTGCCAGTAAGCTACTTCTGATCTTGTTTTCCTTACTGCGTATTTCTTAGTGCAAGCTCCCCAGCCGGCTTCCTCCACAGGCTGTGGTCCCTGTCCTGTGCAGCTGCCCTATGGAGCAGGGTACAGCTCTCCTGCAGGGGAAGGACCATAGCTGAAGGAGCATGTCAGCCCCTAAATGTGTCCCTTGGTCAGCAGGAAAAGGGACAGGTGAACTGAAGCCTAGCAGAGGGGAGTCACTGGACAACATTGTTCAAGGTGAAAATCCCTTTGTAGGTTTTCCCTGGTGCATATGTCTGTTGTTAAGGGGTTTAATCTAATGGTAAAGAATTCCAAGTTAAGGCTAGCTCCATCCTTCCAGCTGTGTTTGTCATAGATATGGTAGGATCCTTCATTCATCTCTTACACCACTTCTGCAGTGCCCCCAAGCATGAGTGGAACATGAGGCATCCTTAGCTGTTGTGTTAGTTCAAGTCCATGGTAATTTTTTCCCATCCCTCAAGGAATTACTTTGTTGGAATGTGGTTTTTAAAGTATTTTTAGGTTGCTTTTTGAGTGTGTTTTTATACTATTTTTGGGTAAATGTTGTATGCCTGAATGTTAGGAAAGAGCTTAAGTAGCTTCAGATTGGTGATTGCATCTGGAGACTGAAGGTTGTTGGGTGGCTGTAGTGAGGGACTTCAGGGCAGGGAGTTGCTGTCTCCAGAATGGTAACCATGTTAAAAAAGAAACCTAAAAATAAAACTAACAACATGTGTTGTCAAAGGAGGTTGAATTGGGAACTTTTGCATAGTTAGGACTAGGTGAAGTCACATTGAATGTGAGCAACGAGTTGGTTTTCATTTGGAAAACAGAAGAAGCAGCCTGAGATTATTGTTTGTAAACAGTTGGTTCCCAGAACTCTCACTGGAATGAGACTCTGTGTATAGATGTTACTGATTTATTGGTGCCAGCAGGTAGAGAGAGTTATAAATCCTGCTCTTGTGTTACACTGCCTCTTGCTTAAAGCATGGTCATGCTTCATTTACTAGCAAAGCTCAGGCTGAGAAGAGGAGTAACTAAATACTTTAAATGATGTACCAGAGCTTAGTTAAAGGGTTGAGCTTTGTTATTTAACCACTCTTTTAAGAGACTACATTTTACTTTAATCTGTGGTCAAAAAATTCTTTAACTTCTTGGTTAGGAGTAAGCCATGGACTGAAGTTAGTGGTGCTTTGTTGCAAGGTGGCAGTGATCCCCTTCCACATGAACACCTGGATGAAAGGAGCCCCTAGGGGATCTGCTCAAGGCTGTGGGCAAGAGGCTGGGGCCAGACTCCTGTCAGTGGTGCCCAGGAACAGGCCAAGGAGCACTGGGCACCAACTGGAAGCCAGGAGGTTCCGTCTGAGCAGGAGGAGAAACTTGTTTGGTGTGAGGGTGTTGGAGCCCTGGCCCAGGCTGCCCAGAGAGGTTGTGGAGTCTCCTTGTGGGGAGAGATTCCCAAGGCAGCCGGAGGTGATGCTGGGCAAGCTGCTGTGGGTGACCCTGCTGGAGCAGGGGCTTGGACTGGGTGATCCCCAGAGCTCCCTTCCAACCCCCACAATGCTGGGAATCTGCAGTTCTGTGACCTCCTGGCCCAACCTGCTGCACTCTGATCAGCAGAGACAGAAGCTGTGGGGAGCAGGAAGGGCAGTGTGGCCTGAGTGGGACCCAGCGTGGTGTGATCCTGATAGTGTGTGGTTATTGTGCTGCCTGCTGCCACTTTAAAGAAGGGGTAATTTGTCTGCTGTGGTGTGGTGAGCTCTATGGTCAGGATGGCTGCTGGCATTGCAGCTTGCTCAGCTTCTGATCAGCTAAGGAGATAGGAGGTCAGGCAGATGGAGTTTGCTCTGTCTTGCCTAGGCAGAGCTCTCCCAGGCAGCAGTGGCTTTCCTTTGGTTGCCCATAATTGGTTTGATTTGGCAGCAGCAGCTGTAGTTTGATTCCCCACCACTCTTTAGTTGCTATGAGAGTCACAAATACTGAGGAAATTTTTTGTTTCCTTCAAAGTAACTAAGCAGTGTGTTAACTAACTAACCTGATTAGCTAACTTCATTGTCCCCTAGGAAGCCATGGGCAGCATAGGGCAGGGGAGCAGGCGGTTACAAGGTTAGAATGTGACTTACCATGTGGCCATGGGGAGATGGTGGGTGAGCAGACTGCTCCAGTGGCCATGGGGAGATGGTGGGTGAGCAGACTGCTCCCAGTAGGAGCCCCATGGCCATGGGGAGATGGTGGGTGAGCAGACTGCTTCCAGTAGGAGCAGCTCATGCTGCTGTGTGCTGTACACATGCTGTCTGATCTACCTTCTGGAAAGCCTCACTGCAGTGGTGGTTAAATTAAGTCATTACTTTTGGGGTTTTTCTGTTGTAGCTATTGAAGTAACTAGTTTGACATTTTGCTTTTAAGTTGGAAGAGGGTGAAAATTAGTATGTGGGGAGAGAGTGGAGTTGTGAGCAGTACCCACCAGGATGGGAGCTGCAGCAGGCTGCTTGTGGATAATGCTGCATGTTCAAAAGTCAGGGAGCTCTCTCCCCAGCAAACATTTGTATTTACTTTTCAGGAGATTTATGTCCTTTGAAAGTGTAAAAAACTGAAATGCAAAACCTAGCAGAGTGTGAAGTAACTGATGGAGTAAGTTTGCTGACAGCTCTTTAGCCTGGTATTGGAACCAAATTGCAGAGTCTCTGGGTGAGGTAATGGAGCTGGTGGTGTCACAGAATCCCAGCATGGTGAGGGTTGGAAGGGACCTTTGGGGATCATCCAGGCCAGCCCCCTGCTGAAGCAGAGTCACCCACAGCAGGTTGGCCAGGATCCTCTCCAGGTGGGGTTGGAATCTCTTCTGCTCTCTAGCTCTTGCTCAGCACTGAGCAGATCCCCTCTGGGGCTGGCCTTCACAGCCCAGGCATGGTTGTGTTGGCTCTGGCGCTGGCAGCCTCTTCCCCTCATGGTGCCTTAGTTGCTGTCTAGGTATTTCTGCAGCTGACTGATGCTGGTAGCAGCTCCTTTTGAAAAGCCAGTACTGACTTTCCTCTTTTCCAAGCTCTTTGGATGAGCTTTCCCTACACTTGTGGCAGTGGCTGCTGTTACTGTCAACAGTCAAAGCTACAACACATTTTCATTTGTTCCATTTTCCTTTTGTGTTTTGAAGAGGCTGTTAGTGAAGGTATCTTACTGAGAGCTACACCAGCACCTCTGGCTGTGTTCTCTCTTTGCTTCAGGTGGTGCCCACCACAGACATTGACTGCAGAGAGCAGAAAAGTTGTTTCAGTTCAGGCTTGTTTAAAAACTTACTTGCAGTCAAATGACTTCAGTCCATGCAAATAAAATGTGTTTATTGAAATTTCCTGACTGATTCTGTGTGCAAGAGGTGGTTGGATCAGCCTGCAAAATGCTTCTTGACAAATGTGTTTTGCATGATGCTTATGGGGTTTGATTTACTCTCTCCAGGAGGGTAAAAGGCTTCTGGTCTTTGGTGTTTGTTGGTCGTGCACTGCTGAGTTGTGAGGTAGGAGAGCAGTGGTTCTAGAGGTGCTGTGCTGTCCTTGAACCCTGGTGCTTCCTTTTGCTTGTGTTAAAAAGGAGCCCAGCAGACACATGCTCATCCTACAGCAAAGCAGCTTCTTTCTTGGTTGTATTCTTCCCTTTCTGAGTGCTCTCAGACTGGAACTGGTGCTTGCTTTTCACAGTCACCATAGACATTGACAGAAATTCCCAGTGTCAGCTCTGGGAGTGCTGCTCTTTTCCTAACCTGGAGCATGATCAAGTGAGCATGCCTGCTTGTTTTTCCAGGGAAACACATCAAGCTCTCAAAGCAGTTTAGCATCTCAGGAATATCTCTGCAATACTTATTTAATCAGTACATAGGCTTCTAAAGAGGTGAAGTCCAGGAGGTTTTCTGCTTGCAGAGAAGATTGCCTAATGTATCAGTTAGGGCAGCGTCAACTTTGCCCCAGACAAGGAAGCTGTGAGGATGTGGAGCTGTGCCAGGCACTTCCACATTGGTCTCAACGTTGCACTGAGAAATTTTCCTTTAATAGGAAATTAAAAGTTGCAAAAAGCTACACTGAGAGCTGTGATAGCTCTGACAAATGCAACAAATGCAAAGGAGGTTGGAGTCAGTGGGGGTTGGTCTCTTCTCCCAGATAAGAAAGGACAGGACAAGAGAAAATAGCTTCAAATTGTACCAGGGGAGGTTTAGATTGGATATTAGGAACAATTTCTTCCCTGAAAGAGTGGTTAGACATTGGCCCAGGCTGCCCAGGGCAGTGGTGGAGTCACCAGCCCTGGAAGTGTTCAAAAACCATGGAGCTATGGTGCTGAGGGCCATGGTTCAGTGCCATGGGGTGTTGGGTCCTCGATGATCTTAGAGGTGTTTCCCAGTCTTACAGCTCTGTGACTCTGCCCTGAGAGGTGCCAGCCAGCTGCTGTGCTGGGCAACAGAAGGGCTGGCTTGAAGCTTCCTCTTATGAAAAGAGCAGGACTGGGATGTGTTAATAAACCAGTCAGTTGTGAGAGTGCTGCAGGCCTGCTGGCTAAGTGATTATCAAAGTATGCATCTTGTAGGGAAGGACATAGCAGCCATCAAGGGAAACAGCCTTGAAGCCTGCAGAGAGGCTGGACTTTCATAATCACCTGAGGCCAAACTAATTGCAAGTTGGTACTGAAATGGGAGGTGTCCTCAGCTCCCCTTGTCCCAGCTGTGTTCTCCCACCTCCCTTGTGTAATGGTCCAACACCTGAACAGGGAACTGATTCAGTGCAGCAGAAGTCAGGAGAGGGAGGGTGGGATATGTGTTTGCTCTCCTGCTGTGGCTCCCTGCATAGCCCTGTCACTGTGGTGTGTGGCACGGGAGTGACAGAGGCAGAATGAACAGGGATGGCTCCTGGGGAGCCTGAAAGAGACTGGAAATACTTTCATCAAAGGAAGAAAAATTCCCTCCACATCAGTTGTTGTTGCAGTGGATAACAGATTGACCTTCCTAAACCCAGCCAGGAACTCAGCCCCAAGCCCCTCTCTCTCACTCCCCTCTGCCGGGATGGGGGAGAGAGGCTGAAGGGTAGGAGGGAGAAAACTCATGGGCTGAGATCAAGAGATGAAGGGGGAAAGCACAAGCCCTGTGCACAAGCAAAGCAAAACAAGAATGCAGTCACCACTTCCCGTGGGAGCAGGTGCTCAGCCATGCCCAGGACAGCAGAGCTCCATCACCTCTCATGGTGGCTTGGGAAGACAAACAGCATCTCTCTGAGTGGCCTCCCCTTCCTCCTCCTTGCCCCAGCTTTGTGTGCTGAGCAGGACACTGTATGGTCTGGAACATCCCTTTGGTGAGCTGGGGTCAGCTGTGCTGGCTGTGACCCCTCCCAGCTCCTTGTGCACCCCCAGGCTAGTCCCTGGTGGGGTGGGTGAGGAGCAGAAAAGGCCCTGACCCTGGGTGAGCAGTAACTGCTCAGCAGTAACCAAGACATGCCTGTGTTCTCAGCACTGCTTCCAGCACAGATCCAAACACAGCCCCAGAGCAGCTACCATGGAGAAAATTACCTCTGTCCCAGCCCAGACCAGCACAATGCTTCATGAAAGAGACCTTTTAGTGTTTGTTTTCTGAGGTTTGCTTTTAATGACTCCTGCACTTAAGGGCATAAGACTTTCTTGTCTCCTCTCTTCCCCCTGCCTCCCTCCCAGCCCCAGTAAATTAGCTGCAGTAGGTCAAAGCAGAAAGCCTGGGAAGAGTTCCCTAGTTACCTGTGGCTTGAGCAGTGTGAACTGCCTGCCCTGAACCGATGGCACTCTGGGGCAAGGGGAGGATAATGGTCTTGCTGCTTCTCTCACAGTGCTCCAAGCAGTGACTCACTTTCTGCAGGGGCTACTGAATGGTGGCTCTTTTGGCCACAAAGTTTATTAGCCAGTGTTGAATCAGTGGAACTGAAGCTTCCAGGCTTTGAATCCTTTCTGTAGTCAGGTCACTGCTGCGACACCTTGGAGCTTTGGTTTCTCTTTGCTTTTCACTGGAAGCTTTTTGATTTCAGAGGTGTGGAGAGTGATACTGAGACAAGGTCTCCTGGTTTTGCCACTCCAGTGTGCTTTTCTCTGTCCAGTATTACATCTCCTTTTACTTAATATCTACCTGGAGAGTGGTTGCAAGTCTTGGGAAGTGTCTATACTCTGGAGTGTTACATGGCACTCAGGATTGAAAACTCAGTGCTCCTTCCTCCTTTATCCATGCTTGCAGACATAATGCATTGGACATGTTGAATTGTGGAATATCTTAAGAGATTAAGTCACAGAAGTACAAAAGCTGCTGTCAGTGCTTGTGGGTTGTAATCCTGTATCTGTCATTAGGTTTAAATAAATGAAACTTGCATTGTACACAACTGAGATCAAGTAGGAAGAAAAAACTAACAGTTTTCCAAGTCATTTTGATGTGGGGCTTATTAGCTATGACATGGCTTGGAGACCTGATACAAAATGAGATGCCAGATCTTGTAAAGAGGCTTAAGTATCTGCTGTTCCTCAGCTGGAGTCACATCTTACCATCTCTGGCTCATAAATGCTGGGCAAGAACAGTTCAGTGTTGTTGCATGCTGCCATTTCTCCCTTGTGATGCCTGTACCTGAGATGTCAGGTGAGGAAATGCTCTGTGGTGAGGAGTGACCAGACCTGTCCCAGCCTGTGGGGAGTGCATTGTGGCACTGGTACCAATCAGGCAGGGGGAGAAGGTTGTTCTGCACTTGCCACCTGACTCCTCTGTTCATAAGAGCACAGAATGTGATTTATCTTCTAATGAAATCTTCTCTTGCCTCTAAAGTTGGAAGTGCAAGTCTTTAGAAGTCTGCTTCTCCATCTGTAGAGTTCCTTGCTAGCACTCTGGAGTGTAAGAGAAAGCATTTGGTTCTTTGGGCTTCTGAAACTCCCTTCCTTCATGATTTGTGTTTGCTTTGCTTCACTTTCAATGTGTGCTTCCTTTTTAAATATAGTTTTCCAAGATGCTGGCCCTACCAGATTGTTTATATTCCTTCCAAGCCTTCTGCTTTGCTGTTCTACTGCTCTTTATAGTGCTGCTTAACCACATTGGTTTCTGTTGCTCTTTTTTCTTGCACAAACTTAACTGGGATGAATTTCAAATGTGGTTTATCCAACTGTTAAGTATTTCCCACTTCTCTGCAATAGATTTCACATATGTTACAGAATTCCAAACCAAGATCTGGTGGACATATTGCCCTCTTGGGTTTTCCCTCAGTCAGAATAGAGGGGTTTTTAAAGCATTAGAGTGGCAATATTTAGGTCACTGGCTCCAGTATGCTGCCTAGCTTCAAATCCATTTGTCATATTTAGCTTATTTCCCAGGATTAAGATAACTATGGTCCACATAGTTAATAAAAAGTCCCTTAGTTTTGTGGCAGTAAACCTAAAGAGGGGGAAAAAAGTATTGATCCTCTTGAGCTGGAAATTGCAGGTAGCTGTTTGCAAAGCATGGAGTCAGGTGAGCAGCAGGCATCCACCTTGTCATTCAGTGTCACAGGATTTACCCATGCACAGATGTCATTAAGAATTAGGTTTCTTCACACACACAGTGTCTAGAAACTAGGATCTCTTTGCTGCTCCTCAAGGTCCTTTTTTCTTTCTGTAATTTTGCAGAGCTAGGAGTTTATACCAGATGTCTTGTAGGTCTTCTTGCTATTCCTGATGCCTCTCCAGAAATAGGAAGAGGCAAATCCTGTTTTCCCATTTATTTCCCCATAGTGGTGCCCAGTTCCACTGGGCAGTGTGTGTGACCCAAGTCACTAGGCTTAGTCAAGGTTGATGCTGACTGCCTAGTGATCCACTTGGGCTGTGGTTTGTGTGTGTGGTGGTGTCAAGAGATGACCTGCTCAGTGACTTGAGCAGCTGCTGGGGAGCTGGAGTTAGACCCCACAGGAGGTCCCAGCCTTGTTGTTTTGTTCTGGGCCATGGCAGGTTGCTGAGGTATGAACAAATGCCAGTGGTGCAGCAGGTTTCTGCTGGAGAATATTGGGGATTTTGCAGGCATGTCAGAAGTGTGTTGAGAGAGCAATGTGAGGAGGACAGCTGCAGGGGAGACCTGCCTTGTGTCCTGCTCTAGCATGTTCTTCTCACTTCATGAACTTCTTTCTCATAGCTGGGGTTTTCTCCTTTAGAATTTATAAGGGGGAAATGGTGCCAAATCCCTCTTGTGAATTCTTGGTTGTAACTGCAAGTGACTTGGGGAGTGATGTGCATAGGTGAGTGGAGGGTTTACAGAATCCCAGAATGGGATTGGAAGGGACCTCTGGGGATCATCCAGTCCAGCCCACTGCTCCAGCAGGGCACCCACAGCAGCTTGCCCAGGATCACCTCCAGCTGCCTTGGGAATCTCTCCCCAGGAGGAGGAGACTCCACAACCTCTCTGGGCAGCCTGGGCCAGGGCTCTGCATCCTCACAGCAAATAAGGTTCTCCTCCTGCTCAGCTGGAACCTCCTGGCTTCCAGTTGGTGCCCAGTGCCCCTTGTCTTGTCCCTGGGCACCACTGAGCAGAGTCTGGCCCCAGCCTCTTGCCCCCAGCCTTTACATACTGATGAGGGTTGAGAAGATCTCCTCTCAGTCTTTAGCCTCTATGTTTTTTTCATGTGACGTGGAAACACTGCAGAAAAGCAGTACACTGAAGCTGGAGTGTGGTTGGGTGATGTGCTGCTAAGTGACCCATTGTCTCCTATGGTGATGCTGGGAAACACAGCAATGAGTAAAGAAACTGGGATGGGGACAGCAGACTGGGACCAAGCTGGGAGCAGTCGGTAGGCTGAGCCTGTGCTTCAGCCTTGTAGAAGCTGCTAGAAAATAACCTGGCAGTCAGCAGGTGATGAAAATGTACCTTTTGGGGAGGAAATGGGATAACTGCTAATAACTTTAGGGGATGAGAGTCCCAATAGTAGGAAAAGAGAGGGGTTTTATTCAAATAAGGAAAGACTTAAGTGGAAGAAGAGCCCTGCAGTGACAGTGTAGAACTACATCCAGTGTGGCATTTGAAACTGAGTGTGGGAGGCATCACCAGTCTAGGCTGGAGTAGAAGTTAACCAGTATTTGAGTTACTATATTAAAAATTATATTGTGAGCTGAGCAGGGAAGAAGTCAGTGTCTTTAAAGAGCAGACAGGTGGAAATGAACCTGGCTTGAACCATGTCCATGGTCTGTGATCTTCCCTGCACTTGGGAAGTTCTCGGGAGGGGTGTAGTGCACGCCACTGCTGCTGCCCCCTGTGAGTGCTTTGGGAAAGGCACAGAGGTGTTCTGCTTGCCAGGTGCAATCTCAGAGGTTGTAGAACTCCACCGGGTGCCGTCCAGGAGGTCTGGTTTCTGGCAGCTTGGCTTTGTTCTGCCCTGCTCTGCAGTCTGCTGTGATGCTCCCAATGGCACGGTGCACATGTGAGCTTGTGTTTTCTGGCTGGGAGCAGCAGAGCACTGACCAGTTGCTGTTCTGTTTTGTTTTCCTGACAGAGAGAGCTTGATGCCACAGCAACGATACTGGCTAACCGGCAGGATGAAAGTGAGCAGTCCAGGAAAAAGCTCATCGAGCAGAGCCGCGAGTTCAAGAAGAACACTCCCGAGGTAAGGAGCGAAGCCTCCCAGCCTGCTGAGCCCCCTGCAGGGGAGCAGGGTGCCAGGGTGCTGCAGGGGGGGTTCCTCCTCATGGCTTCTTTCTGTGGCTCTCCTTGTGTCTGTTGTGAAGTTCACCCTCTGAACTAAGGCTGCTTCTCTTTGATGGCTTTCTGGGCTGTGAATAGTTGCATACAAATGGATGCTTTCAGAGGCAGTGTGACTGTTAACCTTCAAACAGGCTCTCTCTGAATTGGGTAATCGTGGCAAACCTGGAGAACTGCAGAAAATCTTCACTAGACCAAACTCTCTTAGCTCCTGGATGTAGAGAGTGACATTTCACTGCTCAAATAAATCTGTGTCAAGGGCATAACTTGAAAGATGCTCATTTTTCCATCCAAAATCAAAGGAAGCGTTGCTGTTGATTTCACTGGGTGTCAGTGCTGAGCTCTTTGGAGACCTCCCCTGGAGGATGTGCTCACAGTGGTGCTGTGGCAGAGGTGGCAGGACTGGTGCTGGGCAGACCTTGGGAAGGTGACTATTGTGTCAGATGCTGGGAGTGTTTAAACTCTGCCCTGCTCCTGTTAGCCTGTGCAGTGTGTGCAGGGGGGGTGTGACTGTGTAGGTGTGTGCAGAGTTGTGTTGAAAACACAGACCAACAGGTGGTGGTGACTGATGAGTGCAGAGCAATGTGGAGAGCCTCTTTGGTTTGTGGTTTTGTTTTCCCTGGGGATTGCCAGCAATCTGTTCATCCAGGAATGTTCTAGGCTTTCAAAGCCTGTTCCAGGTAACTGGAACACAAGAACTGGTTCCTTCAAAGTGTCTTCCTAGGAGAGAAGCAGGAGCAAGCTTTCCTAACCCTTACTGCTGCTTTGTTTCTTGGTGGTGCAGAGGGAGAGACACTGGAGGATCAGACCCAGGGAAGGGAGAGGGAATGTCAGAGCAGGATTCACTTACAGGGAGAGGGGAATGTTCAACTGACACCTTGAGGAGGATTTCTGGGGCAGAAATCAGTTGTTTGAAGAGGAGAAAATTTGGAGACTGCAGCTTTGAAGGAACAGAACTTTAAATGGAGAATGAATGCAGTAGCTGTGAGAGAGTGAGGAATGAGCTGAGTCCCTTTGCAGGAGGAAGCAAGCTATTGGGAAGAGCAGGAGGGAGGAGAGAACTGAGAGTATGGAGGGTACAGGAGATTGGACACAATCCAGAGAATAAATAGACTTCTGGGGCTACATGTTCCAGTTGTTTGCTGGCAGTGTAAGTTCATTGTACAACAAGTCACAGCTCCAGTGTCCTGCTGCCTTTGGGTTTTTCCTCTAAGGAAAAGGAGAGATTCTTCAGCTGTGGCTGGAGTGGGCAGCTCCTAGCTGATGGCATGTTTACAGATTGATTTCTTGAGGCCAGTTTTATTTTCATGGAGCAGGAGGTTACCATGGGGAGGGAGAAACAACCAAAAAAAAACAACCCCTAACCACACTTTCTGAGTGCATTCTGAGAGGACCTTGGTAATTCAATGGGAGTTGAATTTGCAGAGGAAAATTATATATTCTGTGTAGTTAGCTCATGAGATGTAGTGGAAAAATGATATGCAATTAGTTCTTTCCAGTAAGCAGGATAGGGAGGTTAAATCATTAAATGGTGAGGTTTTAAATGTAATTTTACAGACCACAATTCTGTAGCCTCCATTCTCTTCCAAAATACTATATGGAAAATCTTTTGTTCATTCAGAGAGCAGACTCAGAACAACAACTCAGCTCATTCATGAAAATGGGATCAAAGAATTAGAAGGAATGATCCCAAATGTAATAGTAATGAGCTGTAGCAGACTGGATATGCAGTTACTGCTCCCAGCTACAGAGGGGGGAGCTCAGATGTAGAAGGCCTGACAGGGCCAGGGCCACCTTCTCCTGGCTAAGGTCCTTGCTGTGGCAGCTATGGGGATCTTGGAGGAAAAAGCTGGGTGCTGCAGTGTCTGTACCTGCTGGAAAACTTCCCTGCATTCCTCTCTACACAGAAGGTGAAGCTTGTGCAGTGTGTGTTCACCCTCAGCTGCTCTCAGCACTCCCCAGAAGCAGGGAGCTCTGTGCACACCTCTCCAGCTCAGGCAGTTAAAGTGAGGAGGATTAGTAGCTACTCAACCTGACTTTTCCCCCAACTGCAACTTTGTCTGAAAACCTCCCCATTGTGTTGAAAACATCCTTGAGCTGGACAGGAAAAGCAGTGAGGCACTGGCATCTCCAAACTGATACATTTGTGTTGCTGAAACATCAGTCCTGCTCTTTGTAATAACAGAGCAGAGTTCTGCAGGAGAGAAGCAGCTGCATGCAGAACCATTCTGCAGAGACAGACCTCAGTGTGCAGCCTAACTGGAACTGCAGCATGAGGAAGGGGCTTCCTTGGTCCAGAAACCCCCAAACCACAGATGGAATTGTTCAATCTAACAATTTGTTTCAGAATTCTGCTTCCCGTTTTCCTTCTCATCCTGGGTGCCTCCCTCTGAGGGCAGCAGTGCTTTAGTCTGTTCCACGTCTCTTTCCCTCTGCTGTCTCCAGGCTGGCCCTACATCAGGAGAGCAGTGTGGATTGCCTTGAGTCTCCTGGTCGTTGCAGCCTGGGATGTCCTCTGGACTTCCCATGCTGCCTGCTGGAGAGCAGAGAAGGATTCCCAAAATTCTGATGAAGTTGAGGATACTTCTGTTTCTTTTTACTTTCAGAGTGTGGCAGATCTCTCTGGGTCATTCCTGGCCTCCTTACAAGCTGTCAGCCTGCTGCAGCAGCAGTGCAGTGTTCTCATGGTTCTAGGAATGGCTCCAGTGCTTCTGTATTTACAATGTTACACTGCTGTTTCTGCCTTGGCATGCAGGGAGGTGACTGGGGAGAACTCTCATCTTTGGGAGCCTTAGGAGGAGATTTGGTGAATCAGAAACTCTGACAAAGGGTTCTTACTCCTCTTACAGGAACAATCCTGTTACCTCCTCACACCTCTGAGGAGCTCATACCAGAGCTGCTGCTCATAGATATTTTGGGGTGTTCTCAGTCTCAGCTTGTTTCATCCTGAGCAGCTACTGTGGAAGGCTGAGACTGGTCAGGAGCTGACTTTAAAACACATGACCCTTACTTGGAAGATACCTGAAGACGTCATGTGAACTGCAACCCTGTGTCAGCTGATTATTTTCTTACAGAGATCATTCCTGAACTGTTTGACTAACTGTGATACTTTTGGGGTGTTTGAACCTCTGTGGAATTCTTGGTCTAGTTCCTCCTGTCCTCATGTGCTGATTCTGCTGTGAATAACCAAATGCTGGAGTCACCATCTTGGAGAATGTTTTTTCTTTTTAGTCTGTAAATAATTTCAGTTGCAGAGGTTAATAACTTTTGGCACAAACTAGAGATGCTTCCTGATGCTGATCCCTTTGCCTTCATCTCTGCCCAAATTCCTAGTTGAGTAAATACTTTTTGCTTACCTGGTTCTGTTTTCAGACCTTGACAGGTGTCTAGTGCTGGCAGTGGTGCAAACCCTTAGCTAGTCAACAACAGTGACAAATATCAGGAAGCAAATAAGTGAGTAATCCTGGACTCTGTATGTTGGAGTTGTTAAGTGCTCCTGGAGAGGGAGGAGAGGAATACTTAAGCCTGTTTAACCTATAAATCTCCCTTCTCTCCTTTATGATTCAGCCATGTAAACTGGAGAGTGCTGAGCTCTGTGCTTCTGACCAGGCTCACCTGAAAGATAGGTCATGACAAAAGAGCAGCCTGGAGGTCTGGGCCAGCTGCCCCTGGGAAATAAAAGTAGTAGTTTCCTAATGTGAGAGTAGGAGCTCTACAGAACCAGGCAGATAGGAGGTGCCTGCATAAAGCCTGTGTTTGGGGAGGGGAGGCTGCTCAGACAGCATGGGACTTGGCTCACTGGTTCTTTTCCTGATGGTGATTCAGCTGAGGAGCCCTCACTGTGCCCTTTCCTGTTCCTAGGTTGCAGATGCGCTCCACTGGTGAGCTGTGGAAAGGCAAGGTTGCCTCTCAGGGCTCCAGTTAACACCTGTAATTTGTGAAGTTTCTTAAAGACTGGACTGAGAGAGCTGCAGAGGGGCATGGCAGAGCCTTCAACCCTAGACACAGACACCATAGGGAGGGCCAGAAGAATGATCTGAGGGCTGGAACCTGTCTGCTGTGAGGACAGGCTGAGGGAGTTGGGGTTGTTCAGCCTGGAGAAGAGAAGGCTCCAGGGAGACCTTCCTGCAGCCTTTCAGTGCTTAAAGGAGCCTATCAGAAAGATGAGAACAGACTTTAGCAGGACCTCTTGTGACAGGACAAGGGGTAATGGTTAGAAACTAAAAGAGGAGATTTAGACTGGATAGAAGGAAGAAATGTTTTCTACTGAGGATGCTGAGAGCCTGTCCCAGGTTGGCCAGAGAGGTGGGAGATGTCCCATCCCTGGAACCATCCCAGGTCAGGTGCTTCTGTGGTAAGTGTATCCTCAGATAAATAGCTTTAACATGCCCTGGGAAATGGAGTGTCAGAAGGTGTCAGTCAGCAAAATAAATGAGCATATATCTTAACAGTGACAGAAGGGCTGTGGCTGCCTGCTGACCCCAAGCACTGGTGTGCAGAAATACAGGTTGTGCAGTGTGACAGCAGTGTTGGCACTGAGGGCTGCCCACTGCTGTGCCCCATGTGTGCTCCAGGAGCTGCTCTGTGGGTGGTGGTAGAAGTTCCAGTGTGTGCACGCTGTCAGGATCATTCACCTGGTCAGTGTTGTGCTGCCTTGGTTGAGCTTGGGTGCATTCAGAGGCTGAAGAAGGTTCTCCTTCCTCTCTCCTCTGCCCTGGTCAGGCCACGTCTGGAGGCTTGGGTCTGGTTCTGGGCTCCTCAGTTGGAGAGAGACAAGAAGCAACAGGAGAGAGTCTGTAGAAGTTCTTGTTCCTGCAGTAATAGTTTTTCTTCATGACATTACAGATCTGTGTGATTCATGTTTTCCAAGCCATGGTTCTTTACAAAAATAGGATGCTAATTGCCACTCATAACTAACTGAAGGAAATGGCCACAGTTATTAGCTGTAGTCTTCAGAAATTTGAAATTCTTAGCTTCTTAGTCTCTAGAGTTTCTGGATCATTCTATTGAATTATCCAGTGTCCACAGGAGGAGGTAATCAAACCAAACTTAGACAAACAGAGCGTTAGTTCTGCTGGCTGGGTTAGCTCTTGAAATGAGACAAGTCTCTTCCTAACTGTTGGGAGTGAATTGTGCTGGGTTCCTAGTGACTGTGCACAGTCAGCTTACACTTAGAGAGCTACTGACAGTACAGTCTGCTTGAAGCTAGCTAATGCTCTGTGTCTATGCACAGAGGGGTGAATACTCATCTGCTGCCATCTAGAGCTGGGTTATTCTTTTCCTTCTCCTTTTTCCTTCCTTTTTTTTAAACTCTTCTTTTAAATTTCCCCCCCTCTGCCTTTTTTTCCCCCCCCTCTGCCTTTTTTTCCCCCCCCTCTGCCTTTTTTTCCCCCCCCTCTGCCTTTTTTTCCCC